>CM042536.1:5306903-5571903 GCA_023630585.1 Cranoglanis bouderius
ATACGAGTCCCTGTGCCAATTAATATACAGTATAAACATGTGTATTAATATTACTGTGATTTGTCTTGCAGTCAGAACTGCTGCCAGAACACAGTGGTTCTAAAACAATTTTAAAAATAAAATAAAATAAATAAATGTTGCTCTGTAATGCACCCTGCTGGCTCCCCAATCCCCCCCCTTTCTCTCTTTATCTCCTGTTACAGCACCAGAAGTAAGCTGGACACAGTTGCGGTCAAAAACTTCGTCAGTTTATTCAGCACACATGTGGAAAGGACACAGGGCAAACAACAGGTTTATAGAAGGCTTCGAGTCTTCGCAGGATAACGTGATCAAGTTTAAACACACTCTCAAAAGTGTTAGCGCTAGCAGTAAAAAAAGGACACACACTTTACTACGGAAAAATCAAACGGAGAAAACAGCATCCAACAGAGAACCCATACAACAAAATAGCGGTGACTAAATAAAGTGTGCTAGCTATTTGCGCTAACAAAAAATCAAACACTTGTGCAAGCAAACCTATCACAGAGATGTGTAAAATAGAGAGAGGGCTTAAGAGGAAGTCGGAGTCCAAGGTACTTAGCTTAGTTTCAAATGCCGTGAGAATCAGTCCAGAATGAAGTAGCTCAGTCGATTTGGAAGAAACAAACGATACTTCGCGTTCGACCTGTAACATAAGATTCCTTAAATAGAGTGTCAGTGAAATGGAAGACAGGTGCGCGGGATTAGAAAGCGGGTGATTGTGACCGAGGTAGTGTGTGGGTGTTGTAGTCCCTGGCGGCCATGTTTGTAGGCCGCCGAGCTTGCTGGGAAGTGTAGTGTGGAGTGTGTGGATGAGAATTCTGGTAATGGAAGTCGCGCTTTTTGCGCGACCTAACAGACCCCCCCCCCAAAGGGCTCACTCCGGGAGCCTCTCCTTGCCTGGGTCGACCTCTGGGTCTAGGTTTTGGGTATTCTGGATTGATGCGGTGAAATTCGTCCACCATTTCAGGGTCCAGCATGTCCTTAGCCGCCACCCAGCTCTGTTCCTCGGGCCCGTACCCCTTCCAGTCAATGAGGTACTGAAGTTTTCCTTGACGTCGCCGGGATTTGAGAATCTGGTGAATACGATAGGCCAGTTGTCCGTCAACTTCCTGTGGGGGAGGTGGATTAGAAGGGTTTTGAGAGGTGAGGATACCTGTGTGGAAGGGTTTCAGGAGAGAAACGTGAAATGAGGGGGAAATGCGCCAATGTTTGGGGATGGCTAGTCTGTAGGTTACCTCATTGATGGGCCTGATGACTTTGAAGGGGCCGAGGTAACGAGGACAGAGCTTCTGGCAGGGATGTCTGAGGTGCAAGTTTTGGGTGGAAAGCCATACCCGTTCACCGGGTTGGTAGCGTGGTGTTACCTGTCGGTGGCGATCCGCTTGGGCCTTTGATTTTGAGGCTGCTTGTTTTAGTCTCCTATGGGTGCTTGCCCAGACCTGTTCACTGCGGTCAAACCATTCGTTTACGGCTGGTGCGTCCGTGGCCGTGGCGTCCCACGGAAATAGAGGGGGCTGATAACCTAGCACGCATTGGAATGGGGTCAGGTTAGTTGCAGAATGGCGGAGTGAGTTCTGGGCGTATTCCACCCAGGGCAGGAAGCGGGCCCAATCAGAGGGATTTTTGTGACAGAACGAATGGAGCATCCTTCCGACTTCTTGGTTAACCCGTTCCGCTTGCCCGTTGGATTCGGGGTGGTATCCCGACGTAAGGCTCACATTCACTCCCAATTTACCCATAAAGCCGGACCATACGCGAGATATGAACTGCGGTCCCCGATCGCTAACTATGTCTTCGGGGATCCCAAAATAACGAAATACATGCGAGAATATAAGTTCTGCTGTGTGGAAGGCTGATGGTAGATTGGGCAAGGAAATTAGACGGAGGGATTTGGAGAACCGATCTAAAATAACAAAAACGGTGGTGTGGCCTAGAGAATTGGGGAGGTCCGTGATGAAGTCTACTGCGAGGTGTGACCAAGGTCGTTGAGGAGTGGGTAGTGGCATGAGTTTGCCGGCAGGGAAGGTTCTGGGTACCTTAGTTTGGGCGCAGATGTCACAAGATTTGACCGCCTGTAGTACTTCTTGGGCCATGTTGGGCCACCAGTACTTGTGAGACAAAAGGTGGTATGTGCGTAGGGAACCGGGGTGAGCGGTACCGGGAACCGTGTGAGCCCATCTTATTAATCGGGTTCTGTAGGTAGAAGGGACAAACAATTTTGTGGGAGGACAAGCAGACGGTACGTACCTACGTGGGAATTTGTGAAGTAAACTGTCGAACTCCCAGTGCACATTACCGACAAAACAGGAGGGAGGCAGGATGTGGTCGGGTTTGGAAGGTGGTAAATCCCTAGTGTGGAGTCGGGAAAGGGCGTCCGCCTTGTGGTTCTTAGACCCGGGGCGATAAGAAAGGGTAAACTGAAACCGTGCGAAAAACAAATACCAACGTGCTTGGCGAGGGTTTAGTCGTTTGGCTGTGTGCAGATATTCTAAGTTCTTGTGATCTGTGAAAACGGTAAACGGGTGTTCTGCCCCCTCTAGCCAGTGTCGCCACTCCTCCAAAGCTAATTTTATAGCTAGCAGTTCACGATCTCCCACGTCATAATTCTGTTCTGCCGGCGATAGCTTTTTCGAAAAGAAAGCGACGGGGTGAAGTTTTGGTTTTTCCCCTAGACGTTGGGATAATACGGCCCCCACCCCCGCCTCAGAGGCATCTACTTCTACTACGAAGGGACAGGAAGGGTCTGGGTGCTTGAGGATAGGAGCCGTGGTGAAAGCCGTTTTGAGTCTGGAGAATGCCCCCTCGGCCTCGTGGTTCCAAACCAGACGGCGGGGACCGCCCCGCAACAGAGAAGTAAGGGGTAGGGCAATCGAACTAAAACCCCGGATAAAGCGTCGGTAGAAGTTGGCGAAACCTAAGAAGCTTTGGAGCTCCTTGATGGTAGTAGGAGTGGGCCATTGTGTTACCGCCGTGACCTTACTTTTGTCCATGGCCACGCCCTCGGGGCTAATGACGTAACCTAAGAAGGTCGTAGTATTAGTGTGGAATTCACACTTTTCTGCCTTTACATATAGTCCATTTTCTAGTAGGCGTGTGAGAACCTGGCGTACTTGAGATACGTGGAGTTTGTAGTTGGGGGAGTAAATCAAAATGTCGTCGATATAGGCCACCACGAATTTTCCTAACATGTCTCTCAGTACGTCATTAATTAGGCATTGGAATACTGAGGGCGCGTTAGTTAGCCCATACGGCATTACGAGGTATTCGTAGTGACCTGTTGTTGTGCTGAAGGCAGTCTTCCACTCATCCCCTTCCCGGATACGCACCAGGTTGTACGCGCTACGGAGGTCCAATTTGGTGAAATATCGGGCTTCACGAAGTTGTTCTAAGGCGGAAGGGACGAGTGGAAGAGGGTAGGGATATTTCACCGAGGCGCGGTTGAGCCCTCGGTAGTCAATGCAAGGCCGAAGGCCCCCTCCTTTCTTGGCCACGAAAAAGAAGCTGGCTGCTGCCGGGGAGGTGGAGTGGCGAATATATCCCTGTTGGAGAGCCTCCTGAATGTATTCGGACATGGCTTTATGTTCTGCTTGGGACAGGGGATATATATGTCCACGTGGCGGAGTCATACCCGGCAGGAGGTCTATGGAACAGTCATAAGAACGATGGGGTGGAAGACCGCTAGCCCTGAGTTTACTAAATACCTCCTTAAGATCGTTATATTCGTGGGGTATACAGACGGTGGGTGCGTTTTCAGGGCTTTCAACGGATGTAGTTGCGACAGTGAGTGATAGGGTGTTGAGGCATTGTTGGTGACAGAAGGGTGACCAGTTGAGTATTTGTTGGTTGGCCCAGGAAATGTGAGGGTTATGTTTTCTCAGCCACGGTAAGCCCAAAACCACGGGGTATCGGGTAGATTTGATGACCCAGAAGGATAATTCTTCGTGGTGGAGAGCGCTGACACGAAGCCCCAGGGTGTGTGTGTGGCGGGTGATGTTTCCGATGGGCGTACCGTCGATGGCCTGGATCTTTAGCGGCTGAGGTAGGGGACGAGTGTCGAGGTCAAGCTGACACACTATTTCCTCGTCAATGAAGTTGCCCGCTGCTCCGGAGTCGAGCATGGCTGTAACAAGAGTACAGACACCTGAATGTTCAAGGTAGACGGGTAAAGTAAAAGAACATGAAGTAACATCAGGAATCTGACTCACCGGGGTTGAACGGGTGCGTTGTCCGCCCCTCGTCGGAGTTAAGCTTGTGGGGCGGACAGGGCAGGAGTGAAGAGAGTGATCAGCGCGGCCACAGTAGAGACATAGGTTCTCTCGGCGTCTCCTTTCTTTCTCGTTGGGGTCCAGTTTAGCATGGCCGATTTGCATGGGTTCGTCGCTAGCGGGGAGTCGGGTTGGTTCAGGGTGCTGAGATGGATGCCTACGGCTGTAGAGAAGTTGATCGAGGCGAATGGCGAGATCAATTAACGAGTCCAGGTTAAGAGGCTCATCGCGGCAGGCCATCTCAGTGATTATGGCGGGATTAAGGCCCTGACGGAAGACAGCTTTTAACGCCACGTCATTCCAGCCGCTACCCGCAGCGATAGTCCGAAATTCTAACGCGTAATCCGCCACTCGAAGTGAGCCTTGCCTCAGTGTTAGGAGCCGTTCCCCGACTTCCTGGTGATCGGGGGCGTGGTCGAACACTCGCCGGAACATGGAGACGAAGGTGTCATAGGAAGCCACCGCATCTCCGCCTCGTTCCCTTACTGCCGCCGCCCACCTTAAAGCCTTGCCTGTTAGTAAGGAGATGAATCGCGCCACTTTCTCATGATCCCCCATTTCCCCACAACAGTCAAAGTATAAGGAGCATTGTAAGATGAAACCCTTACATAAACCAGTGTCACCGTTGTACTTATCGGGTAAGGGCATAGGCAGTCGAGGCGTAGAAAAGGATGTGGGAGCGGCGCGCTGCGTTGCTGTAGCCGTGACTTGAGAGAGAAGTTGAAGACTCTGATCCATTTCTCCCAAGCGTTGTTGTTGCGCGTTGATAATTTGACCGTGTGCTGCGATTGCTTGACGAATTTCCTCCGCTGCGTCCATGTCGAGGCGAAGTATTCTGTTACAGCACCAGAAGTAAGCTGGACACAGTTGCGGTCAAAAACTTCGTCAGTTTATTCAGCACACATGTGGAAAGGACACAGGGCAAACAACAGGTTTATAGAAGGCTTCGAGTCTTCGCAGGATAACGTGATCAAGTTTAAACACACTCTCAAAAGTGTTAGCGCTAGCAGTAAAAAAAAGGACACACTTTACTACGGAAAAATCAAACGGAGAAAACAGCATCCAACAGAGAACCCATACAACAAAATAGCGGTGACTAAATAAAGTGTGCTAGCTATTTGCGCTAACAAAAAATCAAACACTTGTGCAAGCAAACCTATCACAGAGATGTGTAAAATAGAGAGAGGGCTTAAGAGGAAGTCGGAGTCCAAGGTACTTAGCTTAGTTTCAAATGCCGTGAGAATCAGTCCAGAATGAAGTAGCTCAGTCGATTTGGAAGAAACAAACGATACTTCGCGTTCGACCTGTAACATAAGATTCCTTAAATAGAGTGTCAGTGAAATGGAAGACAGGTGCGCGGGATTAGAAAGCGGGTGATTGTGACCGAGGTAGTGTGTGGGTGTTGTAGTCCCTGGCGGCCATGTTTGTAGGCCGCCGAGCTTGCTGGGAAGTGTAGTGTGGAGTGTGTGGATGAGAATTCTGGTAATGGAAGTCGCGCTTTTTGCGCGACCTAACATCTCCTGGTAAATCATTCCATATTAGACAGCATTATCATATAATACTAGCCAATCTACAAACTATTGTTCAAAATCCTGGATCATTATAATCTATTTACTTATAATCACACTATCCAGTGTCACCCAGATGAGGATGGGTTCCCTTTTGAGTCTGGTTCCTCTCAAAGTTTCTTCCTCATGTCGTCTCAGGGAGTTTTTCCTTGCCACCGTCGCCACTGGCTTGCTCATTGGGGATAAATTTATCGATTTAAAATTTAGATCCAAAATGTGTGCATCTCTGTAAAGCTGCTTTGTGACGATGTCTATTGTTAAAAGCGCTATACAAATAAAATTGAATTGAATTGAATTGAATTTATTTTCGCCATCGGGCCATTTTTGATGCTAGACAAGATCATTCAAGATGGCAGGTTTCCACTCTTGGTGTTGGTGGTTTGGTGGCTGGTGTTCCAGGGTCTCAACTGAAAATGGATGGCATCATGTATTCTGCTAAAAGCCAGGATATTTCAACACAAAACCTGTTTTTTGAATATCCCATTTCTGACAAGAACTTCGGGCAGTGGCAGATCAGTGATTAAGACATTGGGCTACTGAGTCCAAATCCCTTGGGCGAAGCTCTTAACTTAACTCAACTGCTCAGTTGTGTAAATGAGATTAATGTAAGTTGTTCTGGATAAGGGCATTTGCTAAATGTCATAAAATATGTAGGAGCTTGAAATCTTTTGTATGAAGGAGGATAAAAAAAATTCTCTACAAGTGTCTTCAACCCTGCAGTGCGAGACATGGTGCTGTCTGGGAGATATTAATGTATAGGTTGGGCATAAATTTGAAAATGGCAAACAAACAAACAAATAAATACAATAAAATAATATTCTGCTGTGTTTCTAACCATGTTTTGATTTTGTGTATTCATATTAGCTCATTTTTATGAAGGGTGCCAATAATTCTGCTCCTAAGCATTACAGGAGAAACAAATCTTATCTGAGATGGTGCCAGGTGGATGGTGCCAGGTGATACCATCACTGAGTGGTACTAACTCAGCAATCAGCAGACTTTTCTCACTTTGGGTTCTGCAGTGATGGAACCTCCCCTCTTCATTCACTCTGTAGTTATACGTGAAGATTAAGCTGTCCTGAGAAACACCCAGAGCACTTAGTTGTACACTCAAAGAAAAAATAGTTTTTTTGTTCTTTAGGAATTCATTGGAAAAATAAGGGCTCCTAAAAAGGTTCTATTTCGTAAAAGGACACTCTATTGTATGGTTCTAAATAGAACATTTTAAGGGTTACTCTTACAACCATAGAACAACCGTGGAATCCTTAAGTGTGTGTTTTGCTATCTGGGTGTGATTCTATGTCCTTGAAGACTAGAACCTCCACCAGTGCTTGTGTTTAAATCAATTTAAATTAAAAGAAGGTGGCACTGTCTTTGTCATTGACCAGCTCACAGCTCCAGGGTTCCCTGTTCGATCCTGAGTTCTGGTTACTGTCTTTATGGAATACCACATATTCTTCCAGTGTTCATGTTTGTTTCTTCTGAGTTCTCCGGTTTCTTCCCAGCTCCCAAAAACATGGTAGGTGGCTTGGCTACACTAAATAGTCCCTAGGTGTGGATGTGTGTGTGTGCATGTGTCTGTTCATGATGTCCATCCAAGGTGTATTCCTGCCTCACGCCCAGCGTTCCCAGGATAGACTCCGGATCCACCATTGCCCTGGCCACGATTAATCACTTACTGAAGATGAATGAATGAATGAATGAATGAATGAATGAATGAATTGAATATGAATAGTAAATGAAATGAATAAATCTAAATGGAAATGTTTTATCAGCTAACATGAATTAACCAATTAATAACCAAGGATAATCCTCAGTCTGGAATGATTCCATGTTTAATTCCACATTTACTGGAATTAGTGAACTATTCAAAATAATTTGTGAATAATATACTTTAAGGTGAATAACTGAATTATTAAAGGATTAAGTTTATGTGATCAAATAGAAGCAAATTCATTTGCTGGGAAGTTTTGTATATATCTCGTGGTCCTGAGACATCGTAAACTCCAGGTCCAAGTGACCTGGAGCAAAGTGACCCAGAAACAGTCAGAAAGCACTTGGCAAAGCAGGCAGAAACTCTGAACGGCCACTTATTCTCATCAGGGGAATCTAAAAATATTTCGACAGACTACATCACTCAGCCTAAAGTACTGAAAGAGCTAGAAAAACAGTCTGAGTGCTCTACGTGGTAAAATTTCAGTAATAATAACAGTAAGTACAAGAGTTAGGAATGTACGTCTGGAGTCCTGAAAGCATGAGGGGTTAAAAAAATTATTATAATAATACAATTGTGAATTTTCTGGCTGTACATAAACTCCTAGTGACAACCACAGATTTAAAGTACATGTATTTCTCTGAGTTTTCGTCCAGATGATCATAGCTCTTTATAGACAGCTCTGTGCCCTATTTGGTGTTGTACGTACACAGATACCCATAATTCTTCACTGTATGCTCACAAATACCCACAACATGCACAAATGCCTGGATGAAATCCCAGAGTTACAAAAGCTACTCTCTGACCCATGCACAGCAATGCATCAGTAAAGTTTCCTCCAACTCTAAATGGCTCAAAGTGTGTTTTAATGTTCACATGACTATAAAAAGCTCATTGGGTATTGTGTGTTGTGTAATTACATGCTACAACAACAAAAAAAGCAGCTATAATGTAGGAAATAATTTCATTTCCAGAATACTGGGATAATTACAGCCTTTCCTAAAATAAAGGCGAAGTTGGGAAAGCTTTTTAACTTTTGGTTTCGAGAGCTTAATAGAAATGGTCTTATGTATTTCTAGCCTTTGCTACATGGAATGAACGAACACAGAGACTGAGAGATTTCCTAATCCCTTAACGTTTCAGCTTATTATTTTATTTATATTAAAGCATATAATTCAATGTAGTCGAATTACTGGGAATTTAATTGGCAGGTGTGAGAGTGAGGAAGTTTAAGAGGTTGAGACAGTTTACTTGCCACTTTGTCAAAAGATGTGGAGACTTTTTAGACCCCATTAGTGACTTCCTAAAAAAAAAGAGCCTATTGACAAATCTAGAAATCTTTTAAGCAGACATTAGTGACTATTCTGCACTCCATTTGGCTCTCCAGCTCACATCACAGCTGCTGATTATATGAGTTAAGAGAGTAGGTTGCTCGGTTCACCACCAGTGTGTAAAGTCTGTCTCAACTGACTGAGCTGATGTTCCAAATGACTAATCACTGATCAGCATTGTTCCCAGCACCCAACCACTGATCAGCATTGTTTCCAACAACCAATCACTGATCAAATTTGTTCTCAATGACCAATCACTGATCACAATTGTTCCCAATGAACAATCACTGGTCACAGTTGTTCCAAATGACCACTCACTGATCACAGTTGTTCCAACTGACCAATCACTGATCACCATTGTTCATAATGACAAATTACTGATCACCATTGTTCTCTCTGACCAATCACTGATCACCATTGTTCATAATGACACATTCTGATATACAAATGATTGTGACAATTCAATGACTATTTTTTGAGTATGCATTAACTACTTTCCCCAGGTAAAGAAATGGTGGCAACACTGCTCGGGATAAAAAGGTTATACCAGTACATTTATTTGTCATTAAAAGGTCTTTATTAGAAAAAAATCCTGCTAAGAGTTACCTCCTGTCTAACAATCCCTTATTTACACATACACACACCAATATAGAGAAATGATGATGTATCTGCCTGGTGTGGATTTGGCTGTGTCTAAGGATGCATCAGCTGAATGGCAAAGGTTATTTTATTTTATTATTACAAATGAAGGTTTTGGATTAATAGCAGGCTAGACAGCCACGCCAATAAATATCTGACTATTTAAAGTGTCATGAGCCTTCCAAGGCGTTCATTACAGAGTCATGCCCCCTTACATCAACAACCAAAAGCAATCCAAGGTGACACATCAGACAGCAGTTTAGCGTGCCAGCCATCTCGTCAGCTGGCTCTCCTTCACCGCTCTTCCCTGGAGAAATAAGAGTGTGTGTGTGGGGGCTATGAAGCAAACACACACTTTATCAAGGAGAACGCGTTTGTATCGATCTCAAGGGGCTGTTATTGTAGGCCATCCACTCAGTGCTATTGCTAGTGGGGTGAGAGGAGCCCACAGGTTTAATTTAATTTATACCATAGCGATTCTGATTGGTCAGAAAACAGAACCTCTAACAGTGGCTCCAGCTGCAAATCACAGGTTTATATTAATACACTCGTACTAATTTCTATAGTAACAAACTACGCAGAGACTTGTATGGCAGAGGCTCCATAAACACATTAGAAAATGTGTGTGATTATTGATACAGTGAAATTTGCTCTAAGGAGACGTTTATTTAGCATTTTTGGAAGGAGTCTTCAGTGTCAGTGCTTTAACAGACAGACATAAAGCTTTAACTTTAAGTTTTCAGACATGATAAAATATTCAGGATGGAGGTGTTTTGCACTTTGTGGTTTTTCTGCAACTTGACAAGCTGCATTTTTTTTTTTTTTACTTTAGGAGAGAGACAAGAAGACAACTTGGTGATTTAATGACTAGCTGCTATAACACAAGTGATAACAGGAACTAACTTATTCTGTAGGTGCTCCACGATATGAAATGTAACCATAAACGGATAAATAATCGAATAATAGTGAAAACTGTACTTTGTTCTTTGCTGAATAACGATGTACAGTACACTGGTCGAGAGTACAGAGCCACAGATGTGTCGGACACGCCGTTGTCATCTTTGCATTGCTGCAGTGTGACTCAAGTTCATTGACAGCTAGTTTCACGGCGCATATCAAGTGCCTGCTGCGTGGTGGCATTGTCTGGTCAGTGCATCGCATCGCTGCTTTAACATTTTTTTCTACAACTTCACAGACCATGTGTCATCTGTCACAGGAAGTCGGTAAGTTGCCGTGTCTCATCTCCATGTGATGTGTTTCATTATGTAGGTTATGTGAGATACAAGTTGCCCTTCTTAAGAAGTGAAAATAGATTGTGGGCATAATATTAAACATATGAAACTGCTTATCCACTCTGGAGATGAGTGCAAAAGTTTGCATACCCTTCTGCAATGAAAAAAATGAAGATTTATTAAAAAATTCATTTTAACCCACAAGACATTTAGAACAGAGGTACGGAGATGTTTCCTAATGTACAGTAAAATAACATGGAGAACTCGTCAACAAAGCGTTCCAGAAAATGTTTACAGTGGAAATGGTTTAGAAAGCTAAATAAATAGTGGTGGTAGCTCAGTGATTAAGAAGTCGGGCTACTGATTAGAAGGTCGTGAGTTCAAATCCCAGCACTGCCAAGCTGCCACTGTTGGGCACTTGAGCAAGGCCTTTAACCATCAACTGCTCCCCGGGTGCCGCAGCAAAAATGGCTGCCCACTGCTCCGGGTGTGTTCACAGTTTGTAGTGTGTGTGTTCACTACTCACAACTCCTAATGTGTGTGCACTAACTTGGATGGGTTAAATGCAGAGAACAAATTCCAAGTATGGGTTACCATACGTTGGCCTTCACATGTCACTAAAACCGTTAACCATCCAAAGAACCCTTTAGAAATTCTTTTTCATGATCTACCCACTGTACAATGTTTACACTGTTTACAATTTTCAGCCTGATTCTGCTGTCGCAGACAAAAAACACACTTCTTAAAAGAATTCTTTGGTCTTGAGTTGATATTGGAGGTCTTAGAATGCATAATGTGGGCAATTTAGCCCTAGTGCAACCACAGACAGCCAGCAAAGTTATGTCAGTGTCTGAAGTTTTTGATGAAGTGTGAGCGGTGCTATGAGACATTTAAAATTGATTTAAAAGTTCATTTAAAAGCCTCCAATAGGAAGACATGAAACTCATGGCAAAACATAAATGAAATGCTAATGTACACAAAAATGTCCTTATTAGCCCAAGCTCACTTTGAAGCCCAGATCATGCTAATTGATTATGAAAGCAGAACGTAGGGTTAGGGTTGGCTAGGGTTAGGGTTAGAGTCTTCAATCACAGGTCTATCATTAGAGGATCTTCATCATATAATCTGACATGGAGAGCATGTTATTGCACAGTCTGTTATAGAATTCAGCCAAAATTAGTTTTTTTTTATTTTAGATTTGAGATTTTTTATCTTCTACAGTGTGGCAAGTAATCATTTTAAAAGATCACTGTAATCACACAGTGTAAAATGTTTGGAGCTCTAATGTTCGTAGATAAATTGTAAAATTGTGGTATGAAATCACAGGGGGTCCAAACTTTTGCACAAAGCCATACATTCATAACATTGACAGTTTTATTTTATTTTATTTATTTATGTTGGATTTGGGGGGCACGGTGGCTTACTGGTTAACAGGTTTGCATCGCACTTCCAGGGTTGGGGTTGGAATCTCCACCCTGTGTGCATGGAGCTTGCATGTTCTTCATGTGCTTCGGGGGTTTCCTCCGGGTGCTTTCCTCCCACAGTCCGGATACATGCATTGAAGGCTTACTGGTATTTTCCAAATTGTCCGTGGTGTGTGAATGTGTGTGTGATTGTGTCCAGCAATGGGTTGGCATCCCATCCAGGGTGTCCCCAGCCTTGTGCCCTGAGTTCCCTGGGATAGGTTCGAAGCTTCCCAACGACCCTGTGTAGGATAAGTGGTACAGAAAATGGATGGATGGATGTTGTTTTGGGGGGTTTTTTGGTCATTTTTGAGGCTGGACAACAGATTGTTGTACTTGAAAGAAACTCATACGCCACTTTTCATTTCCTGGTTAAAAATCATGAAACAGGTCGAACTCTCATTAACAGCTTTACAGATAGCATGTTTTATACTATATTATACAGTTTAAAGGGATTCTTGATTTCATTTCAATACTTCATTTTCAATACTTGCCAATGGACATTTTCCAAACCATTCATTCATTCATCTTCAGGTCAAGGTCACGGTGGAGCTGGAGACTATGCCTGAAATGCTGTGCGTGTGGCAGGAATACACCCAGCACGGGATGCCAGTCCCTGAATAATCACCAAAGAGATAGCAGACATAAATACATCACACTGTATATGTGCCTTACTTCCACAATCCTTGAGATATCTTTTTCCAAATATTACAAAATAAGTAATTTGGACATGTTAGATAACATGTGTCCTTGCCTCAGAGTTAACGATAATCTGCAACAGTATTGCCACATGATATCTCATTATTAATGATCAATTAACTAATAGTTTATTATTACTTACTGAATAATTACCCAGTATTCATTAGTAGTTAATAGTAGGTGTTAATATAGTATTAATTATATTCCTCTGAGTTTTTGAACAGTATTGTAAAGTGTTGTATTTGAGCATTTGCAAGAATTATCGTAATTTTAATGTCATTTTCTTGACTTTAACCAACAAACTATAGAGAAATACATAACGTTACAGAGAGATTAAGACCTCAATGCCAGTCAAAACTGGCAAAACATGGCTCCTTTTAAATATAAGCGTATAAGCAGTATAAGCGATCTGAGAAATGTTTATGAATCTTTACTGTATTGCAAACAATGCAAAACAATTGCTTAGATTTGCAGCTCATTGAACAAGGCCTAGAGCTTCATCACTGAAAATACACACTTGTAGGATGACATACTGTATATTTGTCTTTATCATTTAATCAGAGTCTCAGGAACGTCTCAACGGCCTATAATTAAGCATCGTTTAAAGGTCCAATAGGATTTTGCAAGTTTAATAAATATGAAATGCCTAAATATAAAGATTTTAACATGATTCCTTATTTATCCTATTTATTTAAAAAGCATTAATAATGTAATAAAACATAAGGAACTACATGTGTTTAAAAACTATTGACCAATAACACACCTTCATGACCAGATTTGAGGCTGACATTGCGATGGAGGTGTTTGGTGACTGCGCTCTCTGCGTCACATGCCAGGTCCAGCCGATGGTTGCTGTGGTTGCCAGGATACCGCCTCCTCCTCCTCCTCCTTCTCCTCCACCTCCTCATGTGACTTCCAACCTTTCCAGAGGTGGCAGTGTGGCTCTATCAAGGTTAAAGTGTGCAGAGACGAGAAAGATCATAATGAACACATCGAAGCACCATCTGATGAAGACATTGTCTACAAAACTTTTTTTTTTAAATTTTATTTAATTTGGGAAGGTTAGGATTGACTCATGATGAAAATATTAATTAATGGCATGCAAATGAAAATCTGTGTCAGCTTCATCCTCACTCATTTCTCTTGTGTGGCTTCCTTGCCATCCATCTGTTGCTCATTTCCTTTTATTCTGGTCCAATCCAGTTTGTGTTGCCCACTGTGTGTGTGTGTGTGTGTGTGTGTGTGTGTGTGTGTGTGCGTGTGTGTGTGTGTGTGTGTGTGTGTGTGTGTGTAAGAGAGAGAGATGTGGTTTGGAGTAATACACAACACAGCCATAGAACCTCAGACAAAAATGAAGAAAACAAGAACAATAGATGAATGATATGAAAGAGTATTGATGTGTACAAATAATTTAAACAGACATTACGTAACAGCAATTTTCACATTTGTCAGTCTGTCCACGACAAACCGACAAATCCTGTTTTAAAGGTGAGTCATGTGATTTATTAGTTGCAGCACATGGAGTATTTTGGGCTGTTTGTCTTCAAAATTCTAAGAATTAGACGCCTCATGAACATGTGACATCAGTCACACATTCATAAATTGAATTCTCACTAAATGGGTTATATATGGGAAATGTGATTTGATACAAAAAAAAATATACAAAGATAAAACAGAGTTTTTATTCCAAAAAAGCATGAATAGCATGTAGCAGGGACACGTTAGCTTGATATATTGTGGTCCAACCCCTGGCAAAAATAATGGAATCACCACACTTAGAGGATGCTCACCCGGCTTTTTTACTTCGTAGCAAATAAACAAATCACAGATATGACACAAAACAATTTTCGTTTAATACCTAAATATTCTGGCTTCGGGAAACATACCTTAAACTAATTAAATTAAATTGTTTTAATTAATGGTCATCAACCAAAAAAAAAATCACAATTAGTACTTTGTTGCTCTTCCTCAGGCTTTTATGACTTCCTGAATACTTCGAGGCATGGACTTCTAATAAAAAACAATATTCTCCATCAAGCTGGTTCCAACTTTCTCGATTAGCGGTTGACAGATCAGCTTTGCAGGATGGAGCCTTGTCATGGACCAATTTTTTTTAAAAATTTCCACCATAAATTTTCAATCGGATTGAGATCCGGACTGCGTGCTGGCCATGTCATCGAGTTGATCTGCCTTTCCTGAAGAAAAGCTTCAACATTTTTTGCTCTGTAGCCAGATGCATTATCATCCTGCACAATGACTTCATCATCACCAAACCAATTTTCTATCGATGAAATGAGAAAAGTGTCCAAAATTTCAGTGTACACCTGTGCAGTGACTGTTGAGGTCGCCCCTGGTCCTTTACCTGACATGCAACCCCATATCATAAATCAATGGGGAAATCTGATTTTCTGTTTTCTTCAGACAGTCATCTTTATATGTTTCATTAGAACGGCCCCAGACAAAAGTTCCAGCATCGTCTCCTTGGCCAATGCAGATTTGTGGTTCATCACTGAATATCACTTTCATCCAATCATCCACACTCCATGATTGCTTTTTTTTACCCCACTGTAACCTTGTTTTCTTCTGTTTAGGTGTTAGTGCTGGTTTTCGTTTGGCTTTTCTATATGTAAATCCCATTTCATTCAGCCGATTTCTTACAGTTCTGTCACAAACATTGAGTCCTTGAACAAAAAATTGTTTTGTGTCAAATTTATTTGCTACGAAGAAAAAAAAAAAAAGGGTGCTCATCCTCTAAGTGTGCTGATTCCATAATTTTTGCCAGGGGTTGTAGCTGATGCGCTGCAGTGGCTGAGCTGCATTACTGGAAGATTTAGCACAAACCATGTTTGCAAACCATGCCACTGCACTTTACCATTTAGTTGTCATTTTGTCATTCTTTTGCTCTGTGAGCTTTGTAGGCGTCACTAAATTCAATTAGCTATGCCATGAACGTGACCTCTAATTTATGTCTGATTGGCATTTATCAAAATATGCACGTGAGTACAAAAAACATCATGTATACATAAATATAGAAGTCTGTACAGCTTTCTCCAGGTCTTGTGGACATAAGTACACCAGATTTGTACAAAATGTCATCCACCATAGCCCAGCTGTTCTCATAAACCATTTTTGATGGACTTTATAAGTCAAGTCAAGTGGCTTTTATTGTCATTTAAACCATATACAGCTGGTACAGTACACAGTGAAACGAGACAACGTTCGTCCAGGACCTACATAAAACAACACACTAACCACAACCACACAGAACTAAATAAAACCTACACATTCTAGATAAAGTGCACGTGCAAACGTGTGCAAACAACACAAGACAGTACAGTAACTACTAAAACGGGACAATGGGCACAGTAAGCGACAATTTAGCGCAGACCATAAGTGAATTTTATCATGATTAAAACCCATGACTCATCTAGTAAAATTATCTCCGCTGCCTCCTTTCTGCCTGTCCTAATTTCCTTAATTTCCAACTATTTTACCCTGCAAGAGTGCTTCCCAATTCTGGTGCCTTATTCCACCCCAAAAAGGTCATTTTCCTGTTTTCTGAACCCATTTTAAACTTTCTATAGTATCACGTATTTCACAGGGACTTGCATGCTGGACGCAGTACAAAAACAAATTAAAAACGTGTGTAATTGTCGATATGGTGAAGTTTTCTACAACCCCAATTCCGAAAGAGCTGGGACAGTATGGAAAATGCTAAAAAAAAAAAACCCAATGAGGAGTGATTTGTAAATGCACTTTGACTTGTATTTAAACAAAAAACGTATAAAGACAAGGTATTTGATGTTTTTCCTAATCAACTGCATAGTTTTTTGAAGATAAACATTTATTTTTAAATTGATGCATGCAACACGTTCCAAAAAAGTTGGGACAGGGGCAATTTAGCACTAATAGCGATGTGACAAGTTTAAATAAGAAGGTGATGTGAAACAGGTGAGGCAATCTTCTAATTACAGTATATAAGGAGCCTCCAAAAAAGCCCTAGTCCTTCAAGAGCAAGGATGGGTCGAAGCTCGCCAATCTGCCAACAGATGCTTCAGCGAATAATCCAACACTTTGAGAACAACATTCCCCAAAGACAAATCGATAGGATTTTGGGCATTTCACCTTCTACAGTGCACGATATAATTAAAAGATTCAAGGAATCCAGTCAAATCTCGGTGCGTAAAGGGCAAGGCCGTAAACCACAATGCGCATGATCTCCGATCCCTCAGACATCACTGTCTTAGAAACCGTCACGAGTCTGTAATGGATATCCTGACATGGGCTCGGGAATACTTTGGTAAACCTTTGTCAGTCAACACCTTTTGCTGCTGCATCCACAGATGGAAGTTAAGGCTTTACTATGCAAAGCAGAAGCCGTACATCAACACTGTCCAGAAGTACCGCTGACTTCTCTGGGCTCGGTCTCATCTGAGATGGACAGTATCACAGCGGAATCGTGTTTTGTGGTCCGACAAGTCGACATTTCAAATAGTTTTTTGGACAAAACAGCCGTCGTGTTCTCCAGGCCAAAGAGGAAAAGGACCATCCAAGCTGTTATCAGCGTCAGGTCCAAAAGCCAGCGTCTGTCATGGTATGGGGGTGTTTCAGTGCCCATGACATGGGTAACTTGCACATCTGTGAGGGCACCATTAATGCAGAAAGATATGTATACATGTATAACATATGCTGCCATCCAGAGCAGGACAACGCCAAACCACATTCTACCCAGATGGCTGCGTAAGAAGAGAGTGCAGGTGCTAGCATGGCCTGCCTGCAGTCCTGACCTGTCTCTGATTGAGAATGTGTGGCGCATTATGAAGCACAAAATAAGTCAATGAGTTGCGCAGCTGAAGAAATGCATAATGGATGAATGGGGGAAAATTCCGCTTGCTAAACTTAACCAACTGGTGTCTTCAGTCCCAAACGCTTAATAAGTGTTATTAACAGAAAAAGTGATGTTACACAGTGGTAAACAGTCGACTGTCCCAACTTTTTTGGAGTGTGTTGCAGTCATCAGATTTGAAATGAGTGTATATTTTAAGTAAAACATCAAATAATGTGTTAATAATGTGTTTTCAATATAGTGAATTGAATTTTCAAATGACTCTTTTTTGTTTGTTTTTTTTGCATTATCCATACTGTCCCAACTTTTTTGGAATTGGGGTTGTATAAGAACATGTTCATTTAACATTTTTGGAAGGAGACTCCAGTGTCAGAGCTTTGTAGCAGTCAAAGGTAAAGCTGTCAGTTTAAGTATTTAGACATGAGAATGTACAGTATTGTACTTTGTGGTTTATCTTTAGCATAACCATTTTTTTTGTCTCATTAACTTCAAGAAAGAAAAAAAACATTGAGGTTTGCAATATGAATCAAACCGAAATCCTGGCCTATACATTTCCATCTCTTCACTACACTTCTCAGTGATGTGTTACAGCATAACTCTCGTGTTCTCCCTGCCTCTCCACTGGGATCTTTAAAAAAAAAAAGTGGGTCCAGCCGTCTGGCACCTTCCAGCATTCTGTTGTGGAAAGTTCCTGTTTGCTCTTGTTTTTGGCTCCCCCCTGCTCCGGCTCTGCCATGACTCCCTGTAATTATTGCTCTAATTTGTCTGTAGTGTGTTTCAGCTGGGTCTCATTTACATGGTTGCACCTCTGTTTTTGTTTGTGCTGTCTTCCTGAAGTCTTGCTGGTGTTAAGAGCAATTCTAAGCTGTGTTTCTAACTTTCTTTTCTACCAACATGCTGCCAGCAAAATCTTTTTAAAACCCAGACTGAGAGCAAAATTGATCAGATGTGTCTGGATCTAGACACAGATTTCTGTAAAGCCGATTTTTGAGACTGTCTATTGGCGAAATATAAATAAAGTTGAATTGAATGTGGGATTTTCCTCAAACAGAACATTAAAAATAATAATAACTATACAGGATTTTACAAGTTGCTGACTTCTGGCTTTGAGAACATATTTCTATCCTTCAGCGTCTCCACAAAGCACAGAGACAATATCCTAAATGTCACATCTACGGCGTTCAATTACAGTACCCATAACACCACACGGCCTACCAACATGGCCGCCAAGGACTCCAATTCCCACCGTACATGTTCAGACTCACCTGATTACTAATCTTGAACACCTGAACTCAATTTCACTACCATAGTATATAAGGACTCTCAGTGCACTCACCCAATGTGAAGTACGTGCTTGGTGCTTTGTACCAGTCATTACCAAGCCTTATATTTAGTCATAGTCCCTTCTGGTTTGATCTCGTTTCTGGTTTTCTCGTCTTTGCTCTTTGCCTAGCCCAGTTTATGCTGTTTGTACATCACCTGACCTTTGCCTATTCACTAACCTTGTTTTTGTCTTGCATTTTGGATTTGCCCGCATGCTTGCTTAATAAGTTTTTTTTTTTTTTTTTTACCTGCATCTGCATATGTATCTGCTGCCTGACAACAATAACGGCAGATGTTTTATTCCTTTCAGCCACTCAAATGAAGTTTAGTTAGCATTAGTAATGTTCCTACCATTAAGTCTGTTGTAACTGATAGGAAAATTGCCAATAAATTGCCAGGTCAATCCATTCATTATTGATTTGTAACAATAATTTTCAAGCTGTTGTCTTATTTAAGTGGTCTAGTAAAAGTCTCAAACTGACTGATTTACAAAGGCCAGACCAGACATATTTTGGTACTTGAAGCAATCTAATTTTGCTGACTGAGAACCAAATCCTGTGGAGTAAAAGCATTAAACACTTCCAGATTAGGAACTGGCATCAGTATCAGCACTGGGATGTTATTTGTTAACATTAGGCAGAGCAGTATTTTTAGTACTACCACTTTCCTCCCCAAACCCTCAATCCATTGATTCTCGGTTGCAATTTAGTTTTATTTTCCCTGGTCAGGGTTGAGGAGGATCCAGAGCTTATCCCAGAAATACTGGGTGCGAGGCAGGAAAAAACCGTAAATGGTATGCCTGTAAATAGCCATGCACCACACACATTCATACCTGCTGGCATGTTGTTGGGAGGTAGGATGAAAATGGAAAACCCAGAGGAAACCCACATGAACACAAGGAGAACATGTGACTATCAGGGTAGTGGTAGCTCAGTGGTTAAGGTGTTGGCTTGCTGATTGGAAGGTTGTGAGTTCAAATCCCAGCGCTACCAAGCTACAACTGTTGGGCCCTTGAGCAAGGCCCTTAACCCTCAATTTCTCAGATGTATAAATGAAATTTTAAAAAATGTAAGTTGCTCTGGATAAGGGTGTCTGCCAAATGTAAATATGAAACTTGAACTTGGGACTCTGGGGGTGTGAAGTGGCAATGATACCCCCTTCAAGCTGTTTATGCTTATTTAAATGGACAAGTAAATTTCTCAAATTCTTTGATTTATGATGACAAGATCCATTCACATTTTCGTACTGAAATGGATGTGATTTTGCTATCCAACAAACAAATCTTTTGGTGTAAATCTTTCATGCAGTTATAGACACCCCCAAGACATAGATTCTACATAGCAGCAACAATACTGTTGATGAAACTGATCCATTTTTATTTGGTTATCAATGGCTCTTTTCTGCCACGTGAAGGAACCTGCTTTGCTAAAGCACCAACACTTCTTGTGGAAAAGGACTATATGGCACACCCTTGACCAATCACCTTCCACTCTCCAGCATTCAGTGTTGCTTAGCTACAGACCACTGACGTCACCCTATGATCAGATAATCCAGTGGACAATAATCAGTTATTCATATTTGTTGGTTTTCACATTTATATTACATTGTATCCTTCCTTTTTTTTTAGGAAGTCTTAACACTAACAAAGTCTCAGTGGTTGGGGTGGTGAATTTGCATATAAACCACTCACACACCATGGACTTGTTATGTCTCTCGGTCCCACACAAGATACTGAGTCGTTGTTTGTGGTTAATAGTGTGCTATCCTTTTTTTCTAAAGTAGCCTTTTGACTCATAGTAGTCTGTTTTGTTCTCGTGTGGTCTCCCCTGTCAATCAGAGTGACACTAACCAAATGTTAGTGTGGGTCTGTGAGCTCATGTATGTGGAAGAGGACAGATAGCACTTTCCTCTGACTGTGCTACGCTGCCCTGTTATGTAGCATGAGCAGCAGTTTGAAAGGATGAGTTGAGTTCAGGTGTTTCGGAAGAAGCTTTGGAGTGCTAGCAATTGGGTGGAAATTGGCAAATTGGGAGAAAAATGGGCTAAAATAAATTTAAAATGTTATTAATTTATTATTAATCGCTCACTGCTTCTGAAGATGGCCCCGCATGGATAGCCTATACAGTAGATCACAATGGGTTTATTGTGGATGGTACTACACAGACACCCTTAAGATGGTTGAGGATGTTCTTTCAGCAGTTGCTAAGAACACTCAAGTCTCTATCACTGAACAGTTGAAAACTTCAGTTTGATACAAGCTAATGATGCTCATACTCAATTTCCTTTTAACACAAACATAGCACTGCTTGACTTTATAGTATACAGTTACAGAAGTGAAATGATTTATAATCGCACTATCCGATGTCACCCAGATGAGGATGTGTTTTCTTCCAAGTCTGGTTCCTCTGAAGATTTCTTCCTCTTGTCACCTTAGGGAGTTTTTCCTTGGCACCGTCACCACTGGTTTGCTCATTAGGGACAAATTTAAATTTAAAAAAATTATATCCTGATAAAATTTAATTGAAGTCAATTAATTGGTTGATTGTGATTAGAGGCCAAGGCTATTGACTTTGGGTCGAAACACTGGCAGACAGTAACACACTAGGCCTAAGACATGGAAAATGGGCAAAACTAGGAAGAACAATGATATACAAAACTCAGAACATAACAAGTCAATAAAGACTTTGAAAAGAAACTAAGAAACAGTAGGGAATATACAGTATACACAAACTAATTAAGGACTAAACACAGAACAGGTGAACACTGTAGGTTAACAGACCAATGAGAGGACAGGGGTGCAGAAACAAAACTAAGACGCATGGAAATGTAAACTAAAGCGCATGACGTGAATGCAAAACCAAAACGATACGGGAGGGGATTTGTGACACCAAACTCTCTCATGTTCTAGTTCCAGATTAGTTTAAGCACTAAGTATTTCTTTTATTTCCTAGTTTTACCGTCAGTCTAGATTGCCATTATTGATTGACGTCAATCAATAATGTCAATCTAGACTGACGATAAAACTAGAAAATAAAAGAAATGAGTGGAAATGTCAAAATCAGCGGTTCATAACCTGGGGGTCGCGACCCCCGGGGGCATCGCCAAGCAGTAGCATGGGTGTCATGGGCAATCTTTTATTTTGAACAAGTGTACACAGAGGTTCACAGAGAAGCAACTGGTGGATTTTTGGATATCCGTGCATGCCGAAAACCTAGAATTGAGTGACATGGCATTGAAAAAAACTTCTCCCATTAGCATCAACTCATCCTTTCAGCAGTTTGAAAGGATGAGTTGAGTTCAGGTGTTTCGGAAGAAGCTTTGGAGTGCTAGCAATTGGGTGGAAATTGGCAAATTGGGAGAAAAATGGGCTAAAATAAATTTAAAATGTTATTAATTTATTATTAATCGCTCACTGCTTCTGAAGATGGCCCCGCATGGATAGCCTATACAGTAGATCACAATGGGTTTATTGTGGATGGTACTACACAGACACCCTTAAGATGGTTGAGGATGTTCTTTCAGCAGTTGCTAAGAACACTCAAGTCTCTATCACTGAACAGTTGAAAACTTCAGTTTGATACAAGCTAATGATGCTCATACTCAATTTCCTTTTAACACAAACATAGCACTGCTTGACTTTATAGTATACAGTTACAGAAGTGAAATGATTTATAATCGCACTATCCGATGTCACCCAGATGAGGATGTGTTTTCTTCCAAGTCTGGTTCCTCTGAAGATTTCTTCCTCTTGTCACCTTAGGGAGTTTTTCCTTGGCACCGTCACCACTGGTTTGCTCATTAGGGACAAATTTAAATTTAAAAAAATTATATCCTGATAAAATTTAATTGAAGTCAATTAATTGGTTGATTGTGATTAGAGGCCAAGGCTATTGACTTTGGGTCGAAACACTGGCAGACAGTAACACACTAGGCCTAAGACATGGAAAATGGGCAAAACTAGGAAGAACAATGATATACAAAACTCAGAACATAACAAGTCAATAAAGACTTTGAAAAGAAACTAAGAAACAGTAGGGAATATACAGTATACACAAACTAATTAAGGACTAAACACAGAACAGGTGAACACTGTAGGTTAACAGACCAATGAGAGGACAGGGGTGCAGAAACAAAACTAAGACGCATGGAAATGTAAACTAAAGCGCATGACGTGAATGCAAAACCAAAACGATACGGGAGGGGATTTGTGACACCAAACTCTCTCATGTTCTAGTTCCAGATTAGTTTAAGCACTAAGTATTTCTTTTATTTCCTAGTTTTACCGTCAGTCTAGATTGCCATTATTGATTGACGTCAATCAATAATGTCAATCTAGACTGACGGTAAAACTAGAAAATAAAAGAAATGAGTGGAAATGTCAAAATCAGCCGTTCATAACCTGGGGGTCGCGACCCCCGGGGGCATCGCCAAGCAGTAGCATGGGTGTCATGGGCAATCTTTTATTTTGAACAAGTGTACACAGAGGTTCACAGAGAAGCAACTGGTGGATTTTTGGATATCCGTGCATGCCGAAAACCTAGAATTGAGTGACATGGCATTGAAAAAAACTTCTCCCATTAGCATCAACTCATCCTTTCAGCAGTTTGAAAGGATGAGTTGAGTTCAGGTGTTTCGGAAGAAGCTTTGGAGTGCTAGCAATTGGGTGGAAATTGGCAAATTGGGAGAAAAATGGGCTAAAATAAATTTAAAATGTTATTAATTTATTATTAATCGCTCACTGCTTCTGAAGATGGCCCCGCATGGATAGCCTATACAGTAGATCACAATGGGTTTATTGTGGATGGTACTACACAGACACCCTTAAGATGGTTGAGGATGTTCTTTCAGCAGTTGCTAAGAACACTCAAGTCTCTATCACTGAACAGTTGAAAACTTCAGTTTGATACAAGCTAATGATGCTCATACTCAGTTTCCTTTTAACACAAACATAGCACTGCTTGACTTTATAGTATACAGTTACAGAAGTGAAATGATTTATAATCGCACTATCCGATGTCACCCAGATGAGGATGTGTTTTCTTCCAAGTCTGGTTCCTCTGAAGATTTCTTCCTCTTGTCACCTTAGGGAGTTTTTCCTTGGCACCGTCACCACTGGTTTGCTCATTAGGGACATATTTAAATTTAAAAAAATTATATCCTGATAAAATTTAATTGAAGTCAATTAATTGGTTGATTGTGATTAGAGGCCAAGGCTATTGACTTTGGGTCGAAACACTGGCAGACAGTAACACACTAAGCCTAAGACATGGAAAATGGGCAAAACTAGGTGGAACAAAGATATACAAAACTCAGAACTTAACAAGTCAATAAAGACTTTGAAAAGAAACTAAGAAACAGTAGGGAATATACAGTATACACAAACTAATTAAGGACTAAACACAGAACAGGTGAACACTGTAGGTTAACAGACCAATGAGAGGACAGGGGTGCAGAAACAAAACTAAGACGCATGGAAATGTAAACTAAAGCGCATGACGTGAATGCAAAACCAAGACGACACGGGAGGGGATTTGTGACACCAAACTCTCTCATGTTCTAGTTCCAGATTAGTTTAAGCACTAAGTATTTCTTTTATTTCCTAGTTTTACCGTCAGTCTAGATTGCCATTATTGATTGACGTCAATCAATAATGTCAATCTAGACTGACGGTAAAACTAGAAAATAAAAGAAATGATTGGAAATGTCAAAATCAGCGGTTCATAACCTGGGGGTCGCGACCCCCTGGGGGCATCGCCAAGCAGTAGCATGGGTGTCATGGGCAATCTTTTATTTTGAACAAGTGTACACAGAGGTTCACAGAGAAGCAACTGGTGGATTTTTGGATATCTGTGCATGCCGAAAACCTAGAATTGAGTGACATGGCATTGAAAAAAACTTCTCCCATTAGCATCAACTTATCTCTGTGAGGCTGGTTTTTCAGCGCTGGTGAACCTGAAGAACAAGTATACTGTAGACTCGTGGTCGAAGATAGTTTGCATGTTTTCCTCAGCCCTACTCAGCCTCGACTGCACCACCTCGCTTCCTCTATCCAAGCCCAACCATCCCACTGAGTCAGTAGTCCGAAAGAGACATATGGTATTGGTATTACTCCAAATAAACATATGATCATATATAGTTTTACTATTGCTCTTTAAATTGACCCATACATTTGTGTGTGCTTCCTCAATAGGTGAGTGAACAGAATTTATCTCAGTATCATTTAGACTGGGCTTGTGTGTGTGTGTGTGTGTGTGTGTGTGTGTGTGTGTGTGTGTGTGTGTGTGTGTGTGTGTGTGTGTGCTGATGCTGTCTGAACTGTCCTAATTGTTTAATTGGGTTGTGGAGAGTAGGATGTGTCAGCTGCAGGGTGAATCATGTTTACGAGGCTCCCACTGGCTTGATGGGGTGATGGCAGGAGAGCAGAGTGATGAGGCCAATGGCAGCCAAGCTGGCATCTGTCGTCTGGGTCGTGGTTGATTGAGGGGAGGCCTAAGGGGCTGATTATAGAGCTATCTCTCTTTTTCTCTCTTTGCCTCTTCTGTGACATTATATAGTGGTTTCTATGCTCCTGCCTTATCATTTTCCAATTTTTGTATAAGAAAGCGTTATGCTTGGTGGTGACAGAACAGCTTATGATGTGATAAAGAGAAACTGGAATAAATAATTACGACCTATTAAATGTGTGTTCCAGTCTCTCCATCACATGTATGTATGTTTGCCTGGCCCTTTTTTTTTTTTTTTTTGACAGCACAGTACAGTATACTGTATATGTGTAGCATCTGCTGCGGAAATCTGGAAAACAAAGATTTACTATGGAAATGCTTTTATTTAGTCTATTTTCTAAGCTGTGTTTCTAACCGTTTTTCTCTTTTGGCCTGGTTTGTCCAGATGAGAGCAGCATTTTTGGTTACTGAACATGAAAATTTTTGAAAATGTCCTCAAAGGTAGATAATTTTTAAAACTCCATTTTCACAGTTTTTCCATGTGGATTGGAAAAAAACCCCGCATTTTTAAAGAAAAAAAAAACCCAAAACCAAACACTGAGATCACAGCGTGAACCTGCGCATGCTCATTGTGTTGTTATGAGCATTATGAATGTGTTACGACTCCATTTATTTCGGCTGCCATCCAGATGGCTACTTTGTGGTCTGTAATTTCTTATCTGATAACGTTTAATATTTGAATCCACTTTGTTTCATTAACCCTCATGTGAACCCCGAATGTGATATCCAATGTACTGCTCCTAAATTCACAGCTCTGGTACAACAAGATGTTGGATTAGAGCCAGGTGTACACTTTGTATACAAGTGTAACCTTAAGCACATCATCAAATCTGAATATGAAATATGAATATGAATGCTTGTATTTGTATTTTTTTCTCCCACATTAGTGTTTTTCCGCATTTTGACTTCTCTACTGTTCAATACTTCAAGTTATTCTTGAGACGTTTGACATAACAATTTAAGCCACCTACTGGGCTGGGTACGTCATGTGAGCGTTTTCAAATTGTTTCGCGTTTTCATTTGAACGGAGATATTTCCTATTCATGTGGACGAGACTTTTCGACGGTTTAGGTGTAAAAATTGCATTTTCAAAAAAAATCCATAAACATGTGGACAGGTCCTTAACCAGCAAGGTTTTGGATATCTTTCAGTGGATTGACAGTTTTTACCAACACATTACAAAACATGAGTATACAAGTATACTGTAGACTCGTGGTCGAAGATAGTTTGCATGTTTTCCTCAGCCCTACTCAGCCTCAACTGCACCACCTCGCTTCCTCTATCCAAGCCCGACCATCCCATTGAGTCAGTAGTCCGAAAGAGACATATGGTATTGGTATTACTCCAAATAAACATATGATCATATATAGTTTTACTATTGCTCTTTAAATTGACCCATGCATTTGTGTGTGCTTCGACGGTTTAGGTGTAAAAAATGCATTTTCAAAAATATCCATAAACATGTGGACAGGTCCTTAACCAGCAAGGTTTTGGATATCTTTCAGTGGATTGACAGTTTTTACCAACACATTACAAAACATGATCTTTGCAGGAAGAAAGCCTAGGCAAAATGGGAAAGTAAATAAAAACAGTCCCATGTTAGTTTGGTGGAAAAATATGGTTTCTTAAAGTTGAGGTGAATGTGAGGTGAACACAAAGAAATGTGTTTTCTTTTGCCAACTTTCCAGAAACTCACTTCAAATTTCCCAAATATTTGAATGAAAACTTCCATCTTATCCATTCCTCATCCACCATTCTGCCTCTCTCACAATCACTTTCTCATACATTCAGTATACCACTCCTCTTTCACTCTCTCTCTCTCTCTCTGGCAGTGGCATGTAGTGTTAAAGTCAGTAACTAGCACAGCCTAGGGGGAAAATCAAAGCAAACTCTCTCTCCACACACCCCTCTCCCTCCTTCCCATCTCGGTCTCACTGTCTGAGATGATTCTGCTGGACACCTGTCAGAAATGTCACACATTTAGTTGAAACTCTCACGCTGCCATTGCTCTTCCAGACTCACCCTCTTGTTAAATGCTGCAGTGGGTTCGGGTTTAGCAGTGAAGCTTTAAAAAGTTTTTCTACCACAGCTCATTCATATGAAGGCAGATGTCTAAACCAATCCACCTGCTCCAGATAATCAGGGAATTTCATTAGACTTGATGAAGGTGGGATCAGAAAACATCACAGTACCAAGATTACACATGATTCTACAGGCTATTAAGATGTGTACTCTGGAACCTTCTACATAAGGAATAAAACACTTGAAGGTGTGTGGTAAGAGAAAAGTAATCAATGACAGGGTGGTGTGATGCATGGCCTATGCGAAGCAGAGTTATTTTACCATACCAGGGCTGGTTTATTTTCTTGTAACAACAGATCCTGATGTGTTTTATTCCTCTTATACCTCAGCAATTTGCCAACACTAAAAATTGTTTAGTTTGTTAGTGTTGGCAAATTACTGTGCACAAAACACCGACACTGGAGACTCCTTCCATAAATGTTAAAATGTTAAACGTCTGCTCAGAGAAAATGTCATATGAACAGTTACAAATGTTTTTTTTGGTGTTGTTGTTGTTTTTAAAAATATGATTATGTGGAGCATCCACCATACAAAACCCAAGAGAACTTTATTACTACAGGATTAGTTTGAGCACAATAATATAAACTATGCAGATGGAACTATTGTCAGAGTTGCTGTTATAGAAAATTAATCAATACCTTCTGACCAATCAGAATTGAGAATTCAACTGCATTGTAGAATAATAGTGTTTCTTTTACTTACTCTACTATTAATAAGAAGAAGAATCACTGTCAGCAAAATTCGGATCAGCTTGTAAAATGCTCTAAACAGAACTGTTAAGATCGTTAATTAAAAGCTCCTATGGGATTCATGGGAGAAAGAACATCTCTCCTACAACACAGCAACACATTTACAGCTGGTGTGTTCATGATAGAACAAAAGTGTTCTGTAACTTGTCACATTAGCATTAGAGTTTATAACCTATGCCTGGCAGCAGGTCCATGCACAGACATATTCATTAGAAAATAAAGGAGCTTTTCAGAGCCAAACAGTGTCAGTGTGAAAGGATCATGAATGACGCCGCAGCTGCAGGCGATTCCCTGGTCACCGGGTTCATGACTGCACTGCAGGCCTTCAACTTTCCTCCAAAAGCCCTCCAGAAGCTCTAAAATATCCACACTATATACACCAACCAAGTTGGTGATGAGAAAACGGATCTCGTGAACTTCATGTTGCTCTGAAATGTCATGGCATTCCTCAACAACAATAGCCACACAACATCCAGCTACTGTACATTTCTTAGAACTTGTGGTATGCAAAAATAGCAATGCAGATCTTGATAAATATGTGTAGGCTAGGGACATACCTCATAGCCCTATGTGAGAATTAATTTCAGCCTACATGCCAAACTCATAAAACATGGATGGTGGGTCAGGGGTAGTGCAGAGTGAGTGCTAACACTGACACTGTGGATAAACACAGGAAGACTCTGGTCTGGAGCAGGTGTCAGATTTATGATGGTGGTTGTATATTGTGGCAGTGACTTCAACAGGCATGGGCATCTGATGGCTGCTCGTACATCACGGACAGGCTGAATCCATCTTCAGGGCTTCAGCCTGGGAGAATCTGGGCTACAGTCTGAGATTTGGAAGCATATGTAGCATCAGTTGTGTTAGTGTGTAAAGATTTAATAATATTTTTTAAAGATACGATTTCCCAGACATTTGGTTAACAAGGTTATGAGTTTAAGATCATTGTTGGGCACTTTACCAAGCCTCCACCTTGAAATACTCACATATTAATCTTTGATTAACATGTGATCCTCCACGATGTCTAAGATTTATTCTATAATGAAAGTTTTTTTTGTTGAATAGTTTAGAATCACCATGTTGTTGTTTTATTCACTTTGGTAAACAGTTTCCTATATCACTACCGACAATGCCTTTTGACTTTGTTACAAAACTGGGGATAGGAAGGGAAGCCGGATGCACTTGCAGAGGAAAAGTGGTCAGTTTATTAGGAACAATAACCCAAAAAGGTACATTCAAATGTGAGGGGGAATCAATTACCAAAAATCCAAAAAACGAAGCGTCAATCTTCCTAAACGGGGTAGACACAGATGAAATTACTTACAGGGTCACAGTCCAAGAAATCACGCAACGAGCCAGGAATCCTAGAAACCCGGGGATGCCGGGTAAACAAAAACATAAATAAAAAAAGCAGGAACCAGGGGATGCCTGGTTAACAAAAACATCGGTAACACTTTGCTTCGTCGCTATCTTTGACATCCAGATCAATATTCCAAAATCAAACAATCTAACATCGAACATTAACCAATACAACATCGATACTCCGCCCCGAAGCGGACACAGACCGGGGTTTAAGTAATGGCATTTCATTCGAAATTAGACAACATCAAATGAGCGACACCTGGAAATGATAATCAGAGCACAGGACCAATCAGGAAGCGGGGGCAGAGACATGACACAACACAAAAACAAAAAAGCACACGGCAACATAAACAAACGCCGAGTTCATGACATAGTCCAGAGAGTTCCTTTGACTCGCGCTGGAATGCGCTCTGTGGAATGCGGAAGGGCATCGCTCCGTAGCAGCGCAGCGAGAGAGATATGCTGCTCCATAGCGAGAGGGAATATGCTGCTCCGTAGCGAGAGCAGCAGAAGAGAGAGCTAACAGAGCCCCCCCCAAAGGCGACGCGCCTTTGTTCCCGAAGCACTGAAAGTTTTGCCTGTTCTGGCGGACCCGGGCCCCTGGGCAGGATCGGAACATCTGCCCCCCCTGGACCCGAGGCTGGTGAAGTTCAATGTCCCGCAGCCAGAGCAGAATGTGTCGTGTTGTCCCTGCTAACTTGGACGAGAACTTGGACGAGAACTTGGATGAGAACTTGGAGTGGTGCTTGAACTGGTGCTTGGCCTGGATCTCAGAGCTGTGCATGACCTGATGCTTGGCCTGGATCGTGGAGCTGTGCGTGACCTGATGCTTGGCCTGGATCGCGGAGCTGCACGTGACCTGATGCTTGGCCTGGACCTCCGAGCTGCACATGACCTGGCGCTTTGTCTGGAACCCGGACTGAAACCAGGACTGGATTCAGATTTGGCACCTGGATTAGGGACAGGCTCAGAGACAGACTGGGAAACAGACTGTGGAATGGGACAGAAACTAGGACAGAGAACTGGACAGAGGATGGGACAGAGGATAGGACAGAGAACTGGATAGGGAACTGGAAAGAGAACCAGACCGGAAATTGAACTGGAAAGTGAATAGTCTATAAACTCAAAACTTTGACCCGGAGCAGACTTGATAACCGGATTCAAAGGAGGAGTGAGAACTGAGCTGGAAATCAAACCGGAAGCAGTGCTAGATATCGAAGAGGAACTAGAGCTGGAAATAAGAGTGGAGTCAGGGCTGGAAACAGAACTGGGAATTAAGCTGGAGACAGGGCTGGAAACAGAGCTGGAAATTAAAGTGGAGGCAGGGTTGGAAACAGAGCTAGAAATTAAAGTGGAGACAGGGCTAGAAACAGAGCTGGAAATTAAAGTGGAGACAGGGTTAGAAACAGCGCTGGGAATTAAAGCGGAGACAGGGTTAGAAACAGCGCTGGGAATTAAAGTGGAGACAGGGCTGGAAACAGAGCTGGAAACAGAGCTGGGAATTAACGTGGAGACAGGGCTGGAAATTAACGTGGAGACAGGGCTGGAAACAGGGCTGGAAATTAACGTGGAGACAGGGCTGGAAACAGGGCTGGAAATTAACGTGGAGACAGGGCTGGAGACAGGGCTGGAGACAGGGATGGAGACAAAGTCTGAACCTGGACTGGAAACAGAGCTAGGAAGATAACTAGAGACAGAGGAGGAGACAAAGTCTGAACCTGGACTGGAAACAGAGCAAGGAAGGTAACTAGAGACAGAGGAGGAGACAGAGGAGGAGACAGAGGAGTGTGCAGAACTGGAAACTAGGCTAGGGACAGCACCATCAACAAAATCTCGAATGGAGCTGGGAACGGAGATGGGAACAGAGCTGGCAATTAACTCAGCAACCGAATGGAGAACCAATGCAAAAATAGGGCTAGAAATTAACTCAAACACAGAGCTGGCCACTAAATCACGAACTGGACTGGAAACTGGACTAGGAACAGGGTTGGAGACAGGACCGGGAACAGGACGGGGAACAGGAGCAGGACTGGAACCGGGAACGGGAGCAGGACTGGGAGCAGGATTGGTAACGGGACCAGGAACGGGACTGGGAGCGGGACTGGGAGCGGGACCAGGAACAGGACTGGGGACAGGACTGGGGACAGGACCGGGACTGGAACTGGGAGCGTGAGCAGGTCTGGGAGCAGGGCTGGAAACGGGACCAGGAACAGGACTGGGAACAGGACCAGAAACAGGACTTGGAAAAGCATCGGAAACCTGACTGGGAACTGGATCAGAAATTGGCCTTGGAATAGGGCAGAAACCTGGACATGGACTGGGACATGGACTAAGAATAGAGCAAGAACCTGAACATGGACTGGGACATGGACTAGAACTATGGCAGGAACCCGGACATGGACTTGGACATGGACTAGAACTAGGGCAGGAACCTGGAAATGGAATGGGACATGGACTAGGAACAGGGCAGAATCCTGGACATGGACTTGGACATGGACTAGGACTAGGGCAGGAACCTGGACATGGACTCAATTTTGCGCTAAAACATGGGCTAGAACTTGGAACGGAGGTCATCCCATGGACCTCAGACATGGACTGGGCTTGAGAAGAGGCCATCCCATGGGCCTCTGACATAGACTGGGCTTGGGAAGAGGTCATCCCGTGGACCTCTGACATAAGCAGGACAGGCGAGGAGGTTTTTTCTTGAACTTCTGGCCAGATCATGGCCTGGGCTGAGGTCTCCTCGTGGGCCTCCGATGTGAGCAGGTCAGGAGAGGAGGTTTCCTCTTGAATCTCTGGCTGGAACATGGCTTGGGCGGAGGTCTCCTCGTGGACCTCCGGTGTGAACAGGACTGGAGCGGAGCACCCCACTTGGGTCTCTGACAGGGACAGGACAGGAATGGAGGGTTTCTCTTGAACCTCCAAGAGCAGCTCAGCTGAAGGGACCTCCTGTTGGGTCTCTGGCTGGAGCTCGGGGCTGGAGGTTGCCACGTTAACCTCCAGGTGCAGCTCCCTTGAGGAGACCTCCTGCTGGGCCTCCTGCTGGAGCTCAGGGTTGGAGGTTGCCATGTTTACCTCCAGGTGTAGCTCCGTGGAGGAGACTTCCTGCTGGGTCTCCGGCTGGAGCTCGGGGCTGGAGGTTGCCATGTTAACCTCCAGGTGCAGCGCCGTGGAGGAGCCCTCCTGCTGGGCCTCCTGCTTTAGCTCGGGGCTGGAGGTTGCCACGTTTACCTCCAGTTGGCGCTCTGCTGGGGAGACCTCCTGCTGGAGCTCTGAGGGTGCCCGCCTGTGGAGCCACTTATGCCCCCACCAGCTGCCCTTAAAACAGCCTTGGGAGCAGAAGTAGCTGCTCCTTACTCCCTGTTTCCTGCAGGTGGGGCACTGCAGGATGGCTGGTCGGGTGCATCCCTCGGTGGCACACTCCTGGGTCAGGGGATGAGAGGTGCAGACCGCCATGTTAGCCCGCTTACTCTCATAAAAATCCATAAAGGATTGGCCTGGTCGGTCTCCCAGACAGTCCTTCCCTAAAAAGGTCCTGAGGTCGGGATGGAAGTCTGGGCTCCCGAACACCTGGACCAGTAGATTCACAAAGCCCGAAACTGTTTTGAGCTGAGAGGATCTACTGGCAAGGTGAAGCTCCGCCCATTGGTGAGCAGAGCCGACCAAGCGAGAGAGGAGAAACCCCAACCACTGTTCTTCATCAGGTTTGGGGTCCTCCAAACTCAGAAAATAAAGTTGTGCCTGCAAAAAAAAGCACTGCGGCCAAGTGGCAAAGCCGTCGAAATCATCCGGGGGATACATGAAAGTCCATTGAGGAAAAAAAATCGAATTATGTGCAGGCATTTTAAATGTGGCATGGCGTGGCATGGCGTGGCGTGCCCTCACTTTCCCCGCTGCATCCATTTTTTAGGTGGATTATTCTGTTCCAAAACCGGGGATAGGAAGGGAAGCCGAATGCATTTGCAGAGGAAAAGTGGTCAGTTTATTAGGAACAATAACCCAAAAAGGCACATTCAAACGTGAGGGGGAATCAATGACCAAAAATCCAAAAAACGAAGCGTCAATCTTCCTAAACGGGGTAGACACAGATGAAATTACTTACAGAGTCACAGTCCAAGAAATCACGCAACGAGCCAGGAATCCTAGAAACCCGGGGACGCCCCGGGGTAAACAAAAACATAAATAAAAAAAAGCAGGAACCAGGGAATGCCTGGTTAACAAAAACATCAGTAACACTTTGCTTCGTCGCTATCTTTGACATCCAAATCAATATTCCAAAATCAAACAATCTAACATCGAACATTAACCAATACAACATCGATACTCCGCCCCGAAGCGGACACAGACCGGGGTTTAAGTAATGGCATTTCATTCGAAATTAGACAACATCAAATGAGCGACACCTGGAAATGATAATCGGAGCACAGGACCAATCAGGAAGCGGGGGCAGAGACATGACATAACACAAAAACAAAAAAGCACATGGCAACATAAACAAACGCCGAGTTCATGACGTAGTCCAGAGAGTTCCTTTGACTCGCGCTGGAATGCGCTCCGTGGAATGGGGAAGGGCGTCGCTCCGTAGCAGCGCAGCGAGAGAGATATGCTGCTCCGTAGCGAGAGGGAATATGCTGCTTCGTAGCGAGAGGGAATATGCTGCTCCGTAGCGAGAGCAGCAGGAGAGAGAGCTAACAGACTTTACTTCATCACTACCTATTGAAAGTGATGCAGCGGCGCTTTAGTCCTCTAGATCCATCACCTCCTCATGTGTACACTGCTCAAATCCAGTAACTCCAGATCAGATCCAGAGTTTCACCTATCATACTAATACCACCGTCAATGCCATTGCTCTTGTCATCTCACAGAACGTTAACTATCCATGCCGATTCTCTGACGTAACTCATATAGCAGCACTGCATTCTGAACCGTCTACATTGGATTTCTCATTAATATAACAAATAATGTTGCTGGAAAAAGTGCGTGAGAAAATAAGCTGTTGCTCTTCTGTTTTTCAGTGCTAACAGTGAAACTTGACTGTTAAAATACCACTGTAATGAAAACACAGCACTAATGAACAAATTAGCACCAGAATCGCTTAATGGGTTTCACTGTGAAGTTTTCCTTTAACTCTCAACTGCTCAGTTCTGTGTTTAGAATTTGGTCATGCCAGTTCTATGGTATCTGATAGTAGACCTATTAGCTTAAGTGATTTTTTATTTTTATTTTTTACCTCAGAATGGTAAAAGTTTACTTACATACTTTGTGTGTGCCCCAATTACCACACTGAAGTATGACATTACAAAATATACACAACCCTGATTCCAGAAAAGTTGGGATTTGTTTTAAAATGCAATAAAAACAAAAATCTGTGATTTGTAAAGTCTCTTGAAACTTTAATAAACTGACAAAGTACAAAGAAAAGATACTCAATGTTTTCACTGACCCTCTTAATTGTATTTTGTAAATATAAACAAATTTAGAATTTGATGCCTTCAACACACAAAAGTTGGGACAGAGGCATGTTTGCCCCTGTGTTACATCACGCTTCCTTTTAATTACACATTTTAATCGTTTGGGAACTGAGGATACTAATTATTGCAGTTTTGCAAGTGGAATTTTTGCCCATTCTTGCTTGATACAAGACTTCAGCTGCTCAACAGTCCTTGGTCACCATTGTCTGATTCTCCTGTTCATGATGTGCCATAGGAGACAGATCTGGACTGCTGGCAGGCCAGTCAAGTACACACACTCTGTGTCTAAGAAGCCACGCTGTTGAAGCATGTGCAGAATGAGGCCTGGCATTGTCCTACTGAAATAACCATGGACTTCCTGGGAAAAGATGTTGCCTTGATGGCAACATATGTCTCTTTAAAATCATAATATACGCCTCCGCGTCAATGATACCTTCACACATATGCACGTCACCCATGCCTTGGGCACTGATGCACCCCCACACCATCACAGATGCTGGCTTTTGCACCTTTCACTTATAACAGTCTGGTTGGTCTTTCTCATCTTTGGCCCGGAGAACTCGATGTCCGTTCTTCCCGAAAACAAGCTGAAACGTGGACTCATCTGACCACAGCACACGTTTCCACTGCCTTTCAGTCCATCTGAGATGAGCTCGGCCCTGAGAACTCGGCAGTGTTTCTGCATAGATTTGATGTGTGGCTTCCTCCTTGCGTAATAGAGTTTCTGGTTGCATTTCTTTTTCGTTTTCCAAAGTACTCCCGAGCCCATGTGGTTATATTTATCACAGTAGTAAGACGACTTCTCAGGCAGTGCCACCTGAGGGCTCGAAAGGTCACGCACATTCAACAGTGGTTTCCGGCCTTGCCCTTTACGCAATGAGATTTCTTCGGATTCCCTGAATCTTTTCATAATATTATGCACTGTAGATGGTGAAAGACCTAAATTCTTTACAATCTTGCATTGAGCAATGTTCATTTTAAACTGACTGACAATTCTCTCACAAAGTGGTGAGCCACAACCCATCCTTGCTTGCAAAGACTGAGCTTTTGGTGGATGCTCCTTTTATTCCCAATCCTGATACCCTCTGTTGTTACCAATTAATCTGATCCTCCAAAATGGTGTTACTTGAATATTCTATAAACTTTTCAGTTTTATTTTGCCTCTGTCCCAACTTTTTTTGTTGAAGGCATCAAATTCTAAATTTGTTCATATTTACAAAATACAATTTAGTTGGTCAATGAAAACATTGAATATCTTTTCTTTGTACTTTTGTCAGTTAATTAAAGTTTCAAGAGACTTGACAAATCACAAATCACAGATTTTTGTTTTGATTGCATTTTAGAAAAAAATCCCACCTTTCTGGAATTGGGGTTGTATATTAAAAATACCTCTTAAAGTTTTTAAGATTATTACTTGTTACACTGTACAAGATGATCCCAATGCCCTCTTGGCCAAATTCTATAATGGACTGACTGAGAACATGTTCTCCATGTCAGCTTATACAGTATGATGAAGATCCTCTGACGATAGACCTGTGATCAAAGAAAATGACTACTTTACACTCGCATAAACACAAACATTCTTCAAAGTGAGCTTGACGTAATACATATATTACTTCTGTCTATTAGCATGTTTTGTTAAACATTTTGCGATTGGCAGTAGTGTATTTGTAGCTGTCCTGTGAGTTTTGCGTCATCCTATGCCATCCTTCTACTGGTGGCTTTTAGACGAGTGTTGTAGCACAATTAATTTTAAAAAAAATTTTTAAAAAAAAAGGCTCACACTGCCAGAACTTTCATTGTCATTAGCTGTCTTTGGCAACTATGCCAGTAAATCAGCCTCCAATTAGCTCTGATAAGATCGCTGAATTCAATTCACAACCAAAGAATTCTTTTATGATGTGCAATTTTTGCTTGTGACAGCAAAAACGGGCTGATAATTTTACAGTGTAAAGCCAGCTTCAACCTACTACAGGCCTGCTACCATACCACATTTATTTTTCAACCAGATTTGCCAGTAAAACTGACTAATTGAAATTAAATACACTTGAGAAAAATAAATCACATATCACCTCCTACTCGCTCTGACCTTCACATGACTACACTCAAGCAGCTACTACAAAAACTTGTGGAACTTTGGGACACATTAAAAACTACTCAGTGTGCTCCGGTCATGTTTTCCTTTCCCGACCTTGAGCCACTCGCCATTCCTGCCCTGTGTTTCCACACACAGTGTTGGCAGGAAACGCTATAGTATTCACCATCAGGAAGGCTGCCAAAGGTCAGAGTGAACGCGAGCAACCTTTTTATGGCCATCCTCTTTGGTTTCTAGTGCCAAGGTCATGGATTCCCAGGCCTGCTCCACCTTAACACACACTTCTGAACAGATGGTAACATTATGTGTCATAAAGTTTTGGCAACCTAAAGCTATTCTGAGAATATACTGTAGATCAGGGTTCGTCAACTGGTTGAATGTGTTTCAAACGTGAAGTATTTCTGAGAACTTAACCAAGTACTAGAAAAATCTGTAGCAGAGCAGACATCAACATATGCAAAAGTTCAGAGACTCTAATTTCTAAACAGGTTTATACAATCGCATGCATTTATGTTCTTAGCTGAAATGGAGGCAGCTCTTCAGACCATACACTGGCTTCCATCTTTTTCCCTATACTGTACATTAATTGGATAAAGTTTCAATGTAAATGAAAACATCACCCTGAAACAAATATGTTTATATTGAAATATTTGTGATGTGTTTAGCGATTCCGGTGCTAATTTGTTGGTTGGTGTAGTATTTTTGTTATTCCCATGAGAAGTTAGCCGTTATCTGCTGCTCTGACATCACAAGGCGACTTTGTTATTTCTATCGCAGTTACAATGGCATTTAATCTGAGAAAAAAAAGTCAACAATCTCAAGTGTGCATGATAACTGTCAGGTTTTGCTGTTAGCATCGAAAAACAAAAGTACTTCTTTTCTCACTCATTATTTTTTTCCAGCATTGTTCAGTGTCATATTAATGAGAAATCCAATGTAGAAGTAGTAGAGATGTCGGTGGAAACTTTGGCTTTGGTCATTCATTCTCAAGTGGTCCAATAATTGCAATGCAGGTTGCTTTTTACGTTCCTATTTTTTTTTTTTTTTTGTGTGTGTGTGTGTGTGTGTGTGTGTGTGTGTGTGTGTGTGTGTGTGTGTGTGTGTGATCACCTCTATGTATTGGCATTGCAAAATCACCATTGTATTTATTTATTTATTTATTTTTACTTGGTTTAACTATGATGGCCATCTTTGTGTCATGGCACACCACAAAGTTTGGTTATACAGCTGTTTACCCACTGCAAAAAATGCCTTTCTTGAAACAAGCATGACACACTTCAATCTAGTTAAAGTGTACTGAAATCAAGCAAAAAAGTAATAAAAAATCTGCCAATTGGCAGATTTAAGCAAAACTGACTTGGTAAGAATTCTTGAAAATAGAATAAATATCTAGTCACTAAAAATGCAATTGGATCTTAAAATTAGACAGAAATGCCACAATTTAAGCAAGTTGTGCTTATTACAAGCACAGAAAACTCATTTATGCAAGATACACTTACTTAAAATTAGTATTTTGGTCTCTTGATTGAGCCGACTTAATCTAAGATTAATAATAGGCAAAAAAACCAAATAATAATAATAATAATAAGACAGTTTCTTCAAACAGCATAATATAAGTGACTTTGTATTAAATTAAGGCACCAGAAGCATTGTTACATAGTGTCTGGGATTGTAGAAGGCGGTGGATGCAAGCGCATAAACATAACAGTGGACACAAGGCAAAAACATGCAGACTATGACAGCGGCTGTAGCACACATGACAACACATGAACACGACAAAACAACGAAAGCTTGACAATTAGGTGCTGAAAAACTAGGACCGTTTCTCAATACGCGTTCTTATGCAAACTTGTGTCCTTGTGAACTCGTTCTACATCATCATCCACCAAATGATGCCGAAGTTCAATTCCATTACTCAAGCACGCAAGTACCAGGGATGCATGAAATTACCCGGATGTGTTCTAGATATCGAGGATGCATCGGATGCAGACCTGAGCGCACCGAACCCACTTGAAGTCAATGAAGTCACTGCGGAAAAACAATAGCGGATGACGGAAGGCTGACCCGTAACTGTATTTTTTGATCTTTTTAATGACAATAACCTAAATAAATCAAAATATGTATCTACATTTTGATATATGATTTAGATCGAGATATATATTAGGTTGTTGAAAAGTCAAATTTATTCCTCAGAAGTATTTTAATTAAACTACACTAGCTTCCATCCTGAGGTAACGTTAAACTCAGCTTAGGTTTTAGTTAACGTGAGGTCGCAGTTGCAAACAGTGAGCTTACTACATTAAAACATGCTTAATTAACTATTGGTTAATCAGCCAGTTAACAGTAAATCTAGTAACCACCTAAAAAATATTACGTAGTGAGCACTGAAGAGATGAGGACCATCCCATTACTAGAAATGTGCAGGGACGGTCCATTGTGAAACAGGAAGCTTACAGCACATCTCAGTTCTCGCAAAGATGCGTTCTATGTCCTTCTGTCCTTCTGAGTTCATTCTTTCAAGGTAACCTGGCAAGACCGGTCTTCACGAGAATGCAGGTCCGTTCTTTGCTTTCTTAGAATTGAAAAACAGCCTATCACATGTCACATGTCGTTCACATAGTTCACAATGTAGTTCAGTGTGGATTTCAGCATAACCATGACACAGCAGCTTCATTGAAAAAATTGAAGTTGTGCAAGTGGTCTTAGTCTTAGTAGATAAGGAAAACAATCTTGTTCCTCTGCTGGTATATTGTACAAATCATTGATGTAGCTTGTTACTGGTTAAATATTGCTCAATATTAGCTGGAATATCTTATTAAGACAAAGTTAGATATATTTTCTTAAAATGAGATTACTTTTCTAATGCAAACCATGCTTGAGAAGATTATTTTTCTTTTTACACAATGAAAATAAGACTCCTTTACAAGAAACAAGGCTTTTTTTCACTTTCTTGAAATTGCTTTTATGCAGTATAGAAACCTCAATATCTCAGATCAGGATGGTCCTAGCTCCATGGAGCAAAAACTCATCTCTAGAGCACATTACAAAGTAAATATAGAAACATTTTGCGCATTCTTTTTCCTTAGACTTAGAACTTAGGTCCAAATGTAATGCTCAAGATTGCTCACAGTTCCACTTTTAGGTTCAGTTTATAATGGGAAGGATTCAAGCCTCAGTCTTGATTGTTTAGGGGGTACCTAGGTAAATATAATGTGCATGCAGAACATTTCAGGTTTGAGACTTCTCTTTTTTTTATGGGGTGAGAAAGTGCAATTTAAAAAAAAAAAAAAAAAAAATTCCCCTCATTTCAGGTTGAATATCTCTGGTGGGGGACCAGATACGAACCTGTCCTCTATAGTAGCATTCTGCTGTAAAAATTGTGAGTTTGAGGTTGGAGGTAAACTCTGCAGGACAGTGGACCTTGAGGGCCAGATTTGAAGAACCAGCCTGATCGATCATGTTGGCCTGATCGATCATGTTGGTACAGGTGTACAGTTGGTATGTGTGAATAAATTTTTATCCAAATATGGAAATACAGTGTTCAGTTGGGTGTTTTACAAATGAACAGGTCATAAACAGAGATGTGGTGTTGTTTCTCCTGTGATAAAAGTAGTACGTGACTTCTGAGCTGTAGTTCTGAGCTTTTATCACAGGAGAAACAACACCACAGCTCTGTTTATGACACTTGCACATTCTCACCGCTATAAAAATAATAATAAGAGAAGTCTCAAACCTGAAATGTTCTGCATGCACACTATACTTAAAAATAATTAAGACTCAAACTTGAACCCTTCCCATGGTAAATTGACCCTAAAAGTGGAACTGTGAGCAATCTTGAGCATTACATTTGGACTTATATATTTACATGTACCTTGTAATGTAATGTGCTCTAGATATCAGTTTTTGTTCCAAGGAGCTAGGACCATCCTGAGCCAAGATACTGAGGTTTCCGTAAACAGCTGTATAACCAAAATTTGTTGTGTGCCCCGACACAAAGATGGCCGTCATAGTTAAGCCAAATAAAATAAAAAAATTAAAAATAAAAACTGGTGGTTTTGCAATGCCAATACATAGAGGTAATCACTTAGGAAAATGAAAAACAATCAAGAAACCTGCATTGGACCACTTGAGATGGAATGACCCCCAGAATGTCATGCACCTATACAATGCAGTTGTTCTGAGTTAAGGCAGAGACTAGGCTCGGCTAGTTAGTGATCTGTGACATGATTAGCATAATGGTGTTGATGGTAGTATTAGCATAAAAGTTGAAGCTTTGGAAGCTGATATGTTTGAGCAGAGTGTACAGAGGAAGAGGTGAGAGGGCCGGACAGACTGAAGGACTAAATCCCACTGCATCACTATCAGCAGGTAGTCAAAAGGCATTGTAGGTAACGTAGGAAAACTTTAGACGAAGTGAAAATAGACAGTCATGTAGAAAAATTGAATTAAATTTTGGTGCTGTTGAATATCACATTATTTATACAATAATTCAATATAAATATTGATACACAAGTTGTTCAGGATGGAGGTTTTTTTTTTTTTTTTTTTTTTTTTTTTTTTAATCTTTGCAAATATCAGGTATTTTCATTAATATCCAAACTTACCTTTGGAATCAGAACTGTACAGTCATATTTCCTTTGCTACTGGATGACATTTACCTTGCACCTGTAGATCCACTAAGGGTAAGAGCAGCTTCTCTTGGTCATGTGACAGGCAGCTGTCTAGGTGACCTTCAACAACAGCAACATCTCGGTCACTAATCTCTCTTCTTGGATTCTCCTAATCCTCACATGACTGTCAGGTGAGAACCAATGAAGGGCCTTGAACGACCGGTAGAGTTTCCCTATAACCTTAGCCCACCTACATCTCTGAGCAGCTTCTTTCACCAGATTGTTATAATGGAATTGGATGAAAAGTACAGTAATGGGTGTATTGAGGATCAAGATTAGGTTACCATCACAAAAAACTAAGGAAACGTGTGTGTGTGTGTGTGTGTGTGTGTGTGCGTGTGTGTGTGTGTGTGTGTGTGTGTGTGTATGTGTGTGTGTGTTGTACACGCAGCCAAAGGATCCAAAGGAAACATGCAGTCATGATTGGGAGTGTGATTTTGGACCTATTTGCATGTGTTTGTTTTCTTTTTCTAAGTTGAGCTGAGAGCCGTAGCCATCATGTGGGTTGCTTTGCATTTCATTTGTTTCTTAAAGCATTTAATAAAATACCAATTTTACATATCTTTTACATTGTGGCCTACAACTACAGTGCTTTGTATAAGTATTTGCCCTCACTGAACTTTTCCATATTTTAGAGAGTTACAACCTGAAAATGAATGTAATGTCATGAATCTATACAAAATAAGTGGGAGGGAAAAAAACAATATGGCTTGCAAAATTATTCACCAATAAAAAACTGTAAAGTTGTGACTGAATAAGCATTTACCCTGTCGTTACTGTGAAACCCTGAAATGAGTTCTGGTGATAGCAGTTGCCATCACAGAGTGACATAATTAGCCAAATGGTGTCAACCTGTGTGCAATTAAAGTGTCACATGATCTCAGTATAAATACACTTGTTCCTGGAAGAACCCGGAGTTTGATCGAACAGACGGCATCATGAAGACCAAAGAGCTATCAAAACAAGTCAAATTTATCAGAAAGTATCAGGGTTTGGTTATAACAAAATATATCCCGAACTTATATCCCCAAACACTCCACAGAATAACCTTAAATCCATTGTTTACAAAAAGAATATAGCACAACTGCAACTCCAGAGCTAGAAGAAGCCGTCTACCAAAATCGGTGATCAACTAAATAGGGGATTAGTCAGAGTAGCAACTGAGAGGGCAAGGCTAACTCTGAAGGAGCTGGAGAGATCCACAGCTTAGATGGGAGAAGCTGTTCACAGGACAACCAAAGCCTGGATACTTCACAAAGCTAGGATTTATGGAATAGTCACAGGCAGAAAGCCATTAATGGAAGAACGCCATATGAAATCCCATTTGGAGACCAAAACAGAGCTTTTTGGCCTTGGCACAAAGCATGGTGGTGGTAGCATTATGTTGCTGAGTGGCTTTTTTTTATCAGTAGGGACTGGGAAACTTGTCAGAGATGGATGGAGGCAAATACAGGGCAGTCCTAGAAGAAAACCTTTTTCAATCCTCAAGAGACGTGAGACTGAGATAGAGGTACACCTTTCAACAAGACAACAACCCTAAGAACACTTCCAAATCTACACTGGAGTGGTTCAAAACCAAGAACCTGAATGGCCTGATTGAGAATCTGTGGCAAGACTTGCACCAGTGGTCTACGTCCAATCTGACAGAGCTTTGACAATTTTGCCAAGAAGAAGGCACATAACTATTAGCATCTAGATATGCAAAGCAGATAGAGACATATCCCAAGGACTTGCAGCTGTACTATAAATGCAGTAAAACATGGTTTTGACACAGGGGTAAAAACTTATGCAATGAACAAATGTCTATTAAATTAACTTATTAAAACAAATATTATGTAAACCAAATGGTAAAAATCCCAATTAAGTTATTCTCAATTCCAGACTGTAACAATACAAAGGGGGTGAATACTTATGCAAGACACTGGATTAGAGTTTAAACACTGGCCAGATGTGTTGGATCCTGCATTATTCCAACATTTCTTTGCACAAATTAGGTGTTTTATTGAGATTATTGAAATTGTACTCTAAATAAACCAGAACTGATGATCACAGGAAACAAGTTTTTAAAAAAACATGTATACTGAAAATAATCTAAAGAGGACAGCAGGAAAATGTAAATATGCAATGTTTTATTAGACAGGACCCTTCCTTTTCTCAAAAAGAAAGCTTTGCTCTTGAATCTCAATGCAAATCTCCCTCAACTTTGTGTTTTACAGTCTATTCAGTCTTATTAACTCGAGTGCCACTCAAACCTATAGCAATTGCTATCAAAGTCTGTCTGTAATATACTCACTGAATCACTCTTGCTGTAAGAACTGAATTTTTAATTAGCAAGTCATGCACGTAAAGAGATGTGATTACTTTGGGGAAGTAATACTTCATAATCATTCATGCCAACAAAACCCTTTTAGTTGTAATTTATTGGACTAATTGAGCCGAGGGCCTTAGCTGCAATAATATTCAGTGGAAAAGGTGGCCATTGTGTTGGCGCACAATTTCAGCCCAAAAGCAGTATGCTAATGGGGAGAATAAAAAAGTCCTCAAATGTCAACTTGATCACTGATTTCACAGTGGATCAGTCGAAAATCTCAACTTAAATTCAGACCAATGCGCTTCCATTACAGTGTGATTAACCCCAGTGTGAAACCCAGCCTCAGTAATGAACATGGCTTCCACATGGTACAGACCGATTAACAACATGCAGGTCAAAGAAGCTAAACCTCTAGACGCAGCTCAGATCGACCCCTTGTTCCATATGTAGCAGTACTTAATTTATTCCTGAACTCACCAAAACATAATTATGTTTCTCACCAGGACTTATCTTGATTGAGGATCTGAAAATTAATAATAATATACAAGAAAAAAGCCTCTACTCTCATCCAAAAACAAACCCAACCATCTTCAGTTTGCCAGACACTACTGGAACTTCAAATGGGATCTGGTTCTATGGTCAGATGAAACCAAAATAGAGCTTTTTGGCAATAAACACCAGAGGTGGTTTTGGCGCACACAGAGAGGTAGCCTTATGGAAAAGTACCTCATGCCCAAGGTTAAATATGGTGGTGGCTCTTTAATGTTTTGGGGCTGTTTTTCTGCCAGATGACCTGGACATTTTGTTAGGATACATGGCAGCATGGACTCAACAGATATTAAATGAAAACCTTACTGCCTCTGCTAGAAAGCTTAAAATGGGCCAAGGTTGGATCTTCCAGCAGGACAATGATCCAAAACATACATCAAAATCAACACAAAAATGGTTTACTGACCACAAAATCAAGGTCCTGCCATGGCCATCCCAGTCCCCTGACTTGAAACCCATAGAAAACCTGTGGGGTGAACTGAAGAGGAGAGTCCACCAGCGTGGACCTTGAAATTTGAAGGATCTGGAGAGATTCTGAATAGAGGAATGGTCTCAGATCCCCTGCCATGTATTCTCCAACCTCATCAGGCATTATAGGAGAAGACTCAGAGCTGTTATCTTAGCAAAGGGAGGGAGCACAAAGTATTGACTAAAAGGGTGCCAATAATTGTTGCACATATATATTTAACAAAGATATATTTTTTTTAAATAAACATGTGGTTTGTAAGCAATTGTTTGATATCCATGAGAGCAGAGTATTTTTGTGAATTTCTTCACAAAAGGTTTCACATTGGTCCAGTGCTCCAGTACTGTCCTCCAGCAGCACATAGTGTGCAGGTGGTGCATAAAATTTCATGACAATTTCAACATGTACAGGAAGAAGAAATAAACTATAGTGGGTTGTTGGAGGAGGAAGAAGAAGAAGAAGAAGAAGAAGAAGAAGAACTGCTTATTTTGCTCTACATTACTAAGAGAAAAGGCAAAACAGAAATACAATGCTGGTTGTAGCTCTGACCATTAGATAAGTCAGTCTACACGTGCTGGCAGTTTAATAAACGATTTGAAAAAGGTGTGTATAAAAATAAATATAGCTTTCATGGTCATATTTAATATTTTTAGATTTTATTTATTAAACAGTATTTCAGTGACGTCAGAATTGAATCTTTACATGGAATTTTCTCCAGATTTTAAAATACTACAACTTTAGGAAAGCCTGTCATTTTTATATATATATATATATATATATATATATATATATATATATATATATATATATATATATATATATATATATATATATATATATATCACATATATTTATATTAGTTTTAAAACAGAAATGTAGATCCTGCTTCAGAGGTATTTAATTGCTTACTTACTTAAATTAGCATTATTAATTAAACTCTAGTACTCTGACATACTGTATAATGGACTTGTGTTTGCACTGACCGTGGCCTTTACCTCACCACTTCACCCCACCATGTTATTGGGATCGAAGTGGACTGTTGCCATGGCATCGCCCGAGGCCTCATGCTGAGAGAATAAGAGGGTGGACGGCGGTTCCTCGTGCCTGAAATAGATGCCTAAATTGTTTAAACAGATAACGGGAGGCTGTGGCGTAGCGCCAAGAGCGTGCCTGTCTCTCCGCCACGCGGGACTCAGAGATGGCACAAACAGTCTGCACCGCTGGGCGGGAATGAGTGCTTGGGCTCGAGCGGCACATCCTCCCCGCAGCCCCCATGAAGGAGACCAGCGTGCGCTAATCGCCTCCATCTCAGTCAGGTTGCATGTTCATTTGAAAGGGAATTAAAGCTAATAAGGGGTTCCAATTAAGGGAGGTTGTGCCAGTGGGGGGTTAATTTTTGATGCAGGCGCTTCAGAGTTTAAATGGTGCTGTTCACTGATGAAAAGGGTTTTGAGACTGTAACACACATCTCTTTGAATTCAGGCACTGATTTAAACAAAAAGGCTTTAGATAAAGAAAGGAGGGGAAAGGATTGTCATTAAGCATTGGGCATTCATGACATAATGAGACAAACGCAGATAAAGTACTTTTGCTACTACAATTGTAAGACTGTTAAAATGTCCACATCACAATTTAGCTTAGAAAGTGCGATTAGACAGAGTGAAAACTACAATAAGATAACTATTGTAATTTTACCAATTTAATGTCAATCACATTACCTAAGGCAGGCTTGGATCACATAAAATGCCTGCCATGTCACTTTTATAATGGTGAAAAGGCTTATGGTGACTTATTTTAGGGCAATTTAACTAAGAACACGATGTACTTGGTGAGTTTCAGCACAAGGTCAGCTGCATAAGACTCTTTATAAGTAGCTTTTATATAGGCTACAATACAGCAGGTTGTAAATATGTAATGTTGCCATATTACAGGTTATGTTTCTATTATGGTACCGTTGCTTTACTATATAAAGGCATTTAAGGTGGTTGATGCCTAGTGCTTGTTATTCATTTCTCATTTCTGAAATCTCCATACACATCTGTAGTTTGATGGTACATCATGCATCAACAATGACGAGCTAGGTGAATGCCAAGGACAGAGTCATGATAGTGACAAAAGGGGATACAAAGCCACCTGCCCCTTCAGCTGTGAGATAAATTGTACTTATATGTGCTTAGGTTGAGCCTAAATGTCAATATCCCCTTAATGGCCCCTGATGAAGGGCATCACTCACAGATATTGGACATTGTGTCTGCTGGAGATGCTGCTTATCACCCACCGGCCCACAAGCCACCACTGCCTTTCTCGCCAACATCCAGCTGTGATTCAGTGTTTAATTTCCAACAACTCTAATCACTTGCCAAGAGCTTGTGTCAAATGTGCACATTTAAAAGTGAACATGACTGTTTTAGGTTTTTTTTTTTTTTTTCCGAAAGACAGCAAAGATTGTGGTCAATTCGACTGAATTTGTTCCAACTACAGATTCTGAATGAGCTGGTTTGTATGCACTCCTAAAATCACACTCACAGCATCTACATCCAAGCCAAAGTTACAACGGAGACATTGCACAATTTACTGGGACTGCCTCACAGCTCCATGGTCCCTGGTTTAATCCTGAGCTCTACAAACTAGTGTCTGCATGGAGTTTAATAAGTTCTCCCTATGTTCAACCATGGATGTCTTTCAGGTTCTCTAGGTTCTCCCACCTTCTCTGGGTGTAAATTTGTATGAATGTTGCTGTGCAATGGACTAGCCTCTTATTCACTGTATATTCCTGCTTTGTGGACAGTGTTTCCGTGATAGGTTCTGGATCCATCACAGTCCTGATCAGGAGGGAGAGGTTACTGAAGATGAATGAATGAATGATTTGTTAATGTGGCAATTTCTGAGTCCAGATAAGGTTGATCTTGGTCAGTACATGAATGCAAATGAGAACCTCGTGAAGAAGCAGGAGCTTGGCCGAGGTTAAGTTTCTGCAGATCATCAATTTCTGTAGTCTGTAAGGATTAAAAATTGGGTATTCAGCTCCCCCTGGCTGGTGCCTCAACTCTTTTATAATTGCCTTGATGGTCAACAGTTCTCAGCTTCCCATATTATAATTCCCTGGCTGAGCATCTGTGAAAAGTAGGAACGTTGGTGTAGTTTGAAAGGGTTCCCATGGCATTGAGACAAGATGGCCCCTATGGCATTTCAAAGGTATTCACAAGCATAAAAGGTATTGATGGGTCAGAGTGGTAGAGTATAGAGGCACTAGTAAATTGGTTTTTAAGATTTTTAAAAGTTTGAATAGCTACATCAGTCCAGTTTACAGTGTTGGGTTTTCTTTTGAGGAGTAAATCTAGGGTAGCTGCCACCAATTCCTTGGTTGTTCAAGGTTTGGGCCATGATAGCTTAGTCTGGTCCAGAGGTTGACACTAAGTTCTTGGAGAAACATGTATTTATAAGGTCTGTCAAACATGACTTACAGGTTCTTACTATGAGGTGGAGAAGATGAGAATACCATCGATGTAGACAATTATGACTGAAATACTGAGGGGGCACTGACCAATACATAAGATACCACCAAATATTTATACTGTGCTGATGTGGTGATGAAAACTTTTCCACTTGTCCCTTTCTCTGATGTGAGTATGTAGGGACATAAATCCAGTTTGGTGAAGATTTGTGTGCCACATAGCTGTTACAGGGTTGAGGGGACCAGTGACAAGGGGTACCTGTATTACACAGTGACAGTGTTGAGGCCCATATAATCAATGCAGGATCCGAGTCCTTCATCTTTTTTTTCCAATGAAGAATGTAGAGAGAAGTAGAGGGAACGTGGAAGAATGTGACACAAAGCCAATGCCTCCCTTACATGGTCCTCTATAGCTTTCAGAGACAAACAAGGGATGTGCTGTACTGTGTGGGGTTGAGGCTCCAAGCAAGAGGTCAATACCACAATCCCAGGTAGCTCAGATGCTTTAGTTTTGCTTAAGACTTTAAGCAAAATGTCTAGATATTTGGTTGGGATCTGAATGGTTCTCAAGAATTTCAAGTTGATTTGGACAGCAGGCAAGTGAGATACCATAGCAATGGGGGTCCATGAGGTGAGTTCATCAATGGTCCAGAAAATGGAAGGGCTATGAAAGGAAAGCTAGGGAATTTCCAACATTATTTGGTTATGGGTGACTTCTTCTCCAAAAAGGAAATGGTTTTCGCATTGAGGACTCGGGCAGGTATGGTTTCTTGACTTAGCATTGCCTATGGGGATGGTGTACAGGGCAGGTATACTATGAACATGTAAATTAGAGGGATTCTCAGTATACTTGCCATTTACTCATCCAAAAAGTTCCTGTCCCAAGGGGCTGGAAAGATTTTTTTTTCTGTGAGCACCAAAAAAAGACTTAGTCTGAGCAGAAACAATCATTTCAAAACAAACCGCAAAATTGTATTGAAATGTCTCAGAAAAATAATAGCAAGAAAACTGAAAAATAGTTGTTATGTAACAAGAGGAAAATTGCGTTTACTAATTGGACCAAACTCAAATCTATCAGCTTCGATATTCAGACAGAGTGCACAATTGCCCCTAATTGGCTCTAACATAATAATCATTTGGGTCTCCTGGTAGTACACTATTTTTCTGCAACATTCCAATTACATTTTAAACTCTTTATTTTTAATCCTACTAAAATTCTGGGGAGATAGCAAAGGCAAAAAACGGCAAAGACTTTGATGCATCAAGAAACAAAATCAAAGAAACAAAAGGCAAAGCACACCAAAAGTTCTCTCTGTAAAAGTTGGATTTGCCACTTTCTCCTCTGTCTCTGCACTGTAGGCAGTGGAAGCTGCCCTGTGGGGGCCGTGTTGGTGAGTTAGCGTGGAGCTGCTAGCTGAAGACCTCGTATTGAACAGAAGGTGTTGTCTCGCGCTTCAGGCTGTTCACACACACACACACTCGCGACAGTGAGAAGTGAAATATTAACAGCTCTCTCACTCCGTAATTAACTGAACTCTGTTGCTGAGCATCGGCTTCGGGTTTGGCCTGTGTTTGGAGAGGCGACTGTAATGCCGGAGGTTAATTTGAATATTTAGAAGAGAAGTTTGAAAAGTCTTTTTTTTTTTTCAAAGAAATAAAAGAGAAGTTGGTGTTTACATGCTTGGAGATGATTGAGTTTTTGCTCAATATTAATGAAGCTAACTTGATTGACAGATCAACACCTACAACAGAGTTCAAATAACTTTCAGAATTAGCACCTACTTACTACAACGACTACGACTAACAGTGTTAAATTGTCATGTACAGGGTTGAATTTGGTTGAGTCAACTCTTACAGCAATTGAATTGTGCAGTTGAGTGCAAAAGTTTGCACCCCCAATAGTTTCTACAAAGGACAAAGAAACATACTCCTGAATTTTACAATTTATGTACAAAATGAAAAGGAATTCGAAGACATTTAAATATAAAAATGGGTATATTCTGCAATAAGATGACACTTGTAAGAAATATAACTTATGTATATTTATGGCAATTTATATGAGTAAGAATGTCTGAATTTTACAACTGAGAGAATCCAAAAGCTGTTCAGAAGATAGGAAAGAGATTTGAGGAAGTTATACATGCAACAGGTGGGCAAACAAGTTATTATAGAATATTAAACAAATTCAGATAGAAATGATATCATTTAGATTGTTTTCTTTTTTTATATTTGCTAACATACAATATTTGACCTTTTTTAAAATTATTTATTTATTTTTTGTACTTATGACTTATGACATTAAGAAAGTATGTTTATCATGACAGTAGTTTTGTAGTCATGGATTTATAGTAGTGCTTTTTTAGTCGTGTTTTAGGCAGTCTCAGTGATGCCTGATTGGCCATGTGTTGAGTTAAGGTATGCACCAGTCATATGACAGTACCATCAGTCCGAGACTGGTTCAGTCAGCAGTGCATCATTTCAAGCAATCCGAGTATTGAATTGAATTTAACTGATCATCTATACCCAAGAGAGCATTTGGCTGATGGGCTTATTGATCATCACCACACACAGATAGAAAATACTTAGAATTCATTTTCCAGTCAGTCTCCAGTCTGTGCTGTCTAACAGTCAGTGCTAAAGCCGTAACATCACGTTTTCAACCACAGAACTTTATTCGGTCTTCTCTAACAAACTGTTCAGGGTAGCACTTCAGTCAGTTTATTTCAGTATTTGGACGGTATATGTGATGAATTAGTGCTGCTTTTTAAGCTTGTCTCAAACAATTTCCTTACAGAAGTTGCCTTCTAAGAAATATAACACAGCATAGTAGGTCTGTAGGACTCGAGTCCTGTCTTGAGAGGTTTCTGTATTGACTTGGGCTTGTGTTGGACTTATTGGCGTTCGTACTTGGACTTGTCTCATTCTAGGGAGCTGGTCTCACTGATTTTGTAAAAATAACATTTGTGTTGTCTTTTCTATTCACATGCACAAAGTTTGACAAGAAATAATTCCTTCTAGAAAAGGAAAAAAAAGGAAAAGTCTAATCACTGGCACAATACACAAATTAAGCCAACTACTTGAAGTAAAGGCTTGGCCTCAAAAAGGATTTGTGGTATTCGGTCTTGATCTTGATTCAGTCTTTTTTTTTTTTTATTTGGACTTGACTTGACCTCAAACCACTTAAGATGCTGTTTTGTCTCATTCGTAGATGGTCTTGGAATTGTCATGGGCTTGATAATGGTGGTCTTGACTATGGCCTACAGCATAGGTAGCATAGCATCAAGGAAGCATGTTTGCATGGAGCTTGCATGTTCTCCCCGTGCTTTGGAGGTTTCCTCCAGGTACTCTGGTTTCCTCCCCCCAGTCCAGGGACTTGTGCTGTAGGCTGACCGGCATTTCCAAATTGTCCATAGTGTGTGAATGTTTGTGCAATTGTGCCCTGTGATGGATTGGCACCCTGTCATGGGTGTTCCCCGCCTTGGGCCCCAAGTTCCCTGGGATAGGCTCCAGGCTCCCCACGACCCTATGTAGGTTAAGCAGTATTGAAAATGGATGGATGGATGGATGGATTGTTTCAGGAGCTGTAGGCAGAAAAGATTGTCTGTTCTGCAAAGAGAACTGGAGGTATAGTGAAAAGGAACATGGCACCATGTTTGCTCTTATTTTTGCTTTTTCTAACAAATATTTAAGAATTACATGCCAAATAATTTCTTATAGAGGCATTATTACAGTGCTTACATTTTGCCTTCGATCTCCCTCACAAATAGATTAATGATAAACTGGATTCAGGGATCTGCTGCTCATGGAAGCAGATAAATCCGATTTCCTCTCGGACTCTCAATGGCTGTTTCTCATTGCTGTACCCGCATCTAGTTGCGGAGTGGTTCACACTATGCAGTTCATGTCTGAAAAAATCAAACATGCTTGAAAATATGAGCCACGGTGATTGCTTGCAGAGTGAGAAAATCATGTAGCTGAACCATTCACATTACATTGGCAGTCACTGCAGGAGACGAGTAGGTACCACGCTGGGGGAGTATTCTTTGAGCCCCAGTTTAGTTGGCAACTGGGAGATCAAGGCTAATATCATGCAGTGCACGGTATGCTTAACTTACAGTGCCAGTACCAATACTCTTGCAACAAGCCTACTAAAAACTTTTAGTTTTATTTTAGGAAGAGAAGCTCATGCACTTTGACAAACAACAAAAAGATTCTTAACGTATGTGAAAAGGACAAATTCCTCTGTCGATCAATCATGCTTCTATGGTGTTCTCAGAATTTCAATGTCAAGTTGGCACTCGTTTGCAAAACATTCCAAAGTGCTATCTTTACTGGATTGTGATGTGTTGTATAGAAAACAATCATGGCTGCCTGATAATTTTAAACCTTGGCTAAGCAGAGGATACTTGGCTCTGTGTTACAGCGAGGCCTACGATTTAGCAGCACTTCTCTTTGAGCTCCACGCAGCAGGCCTGCAGCCAACACGGCTGCTTCACCAAACTGGGGACACGCACACAAACACCGACTGAAGGAAACGCAGCTTTCACACTGAGTAACACGCTGCTTTGCATACCATGGCACTTGCATAACAGTGATAATCAGATCTGAATTTTTGTGTAGGAAAGACTTTGCGCAGTGCAAATAGGCTAATCAGGCTTTTGTTACATGCTGCAGGTGTGCTTTCATTTTAACTGTTTGCCATTTTAATTGTATACTTAAAGTATTTGTGGCATGTGGTTTCTGTCATGTTGTTTTGGCAGTAGATTGCATTTAATTATATAAACAGCAGTTATAAAAGGAGAAATAGAGGGATAACTTGACCTAATGAGCAGAGAATTTGCCAACAGTGTGATCAAAACACACCAGAAACAGAGCTGCATTTGTTTACAGAATGTACAAAATTCTATCAAATATGGAAAACCTCTTTAAAGAAATGAATACTTATCACACTCAACAACAGATATACTACATTTATGGCATTTGGCAGATGCCCTTGTCCAGAGCGACTTGCATTTTTTAAATTTATACATCTGAGCAGTTGAGGGCCTTGCTCAAGGGCCCAACAGTGGCAGCTTGGCAGTGCTGGGATTTGAACTCACAACCTTCCGATCAGTAGCCCAACATTTTAACCACTGAGCTACCACTGCCATATATGCTAGATATGGAGTTTGCATGTTCTCCCTGTGCTTTGGGGGTTTCCTCCATGTACTCCGGTTTCCTCCCCCAGTCCAAAGACATGCGTTGTAGGCTGATTGGCATTTCTAAATTGTTCATAGTGTGGGTTGGCACCCCGTCCAGTGTCCCCCCCACCTCGTTCCCAGAGTCCCCTGGAATAGGCTCCAGGCTCCCCGTGACCTTGTGTAGGATAAGCGATATAGAAAATGGATGGATGGATGGACATACTAGATACAGTACAATTTACAGATACGGATACTGAAATATGCCCCAGAAACACTGACAAACATAGGAAAAATCACCGAGAGGTAAAAATGTCAGCACTGACAGCATAGAGTGTGAATTCTGCCTCTGACAGTTCCTCGACCTCAGCTACAACACTCCAGTTCATAATTGTCCTCAACTAGAGATGTGCACGTTTTGTTAATCCTGCTTATGCAGTTATTATTTTTGTTATTAATCTCACCTGGATGCTGTAGATTTGTACCTAAGCACTACTGCTGTAATCATAAAGACTGTCCTGTTGCTCATCCCAGGACTCTTATTCACAATCTGTTCATACTGAACATCCTTTCAATGCTTAGTACTGCATGTCTTTACTCTTCTACACCTTTATACTGTAATGATTTATAATCCCACTATCCGGTGTCACCAAGAAGAGGACGGGCTCCTTTTGAGTATCAAGATTTTTTCCTCATGTCGTCTCAAGGAGTTTTTCCTCTCCATTTCCACCTCTGGCTTGCTCATCAGGGATCTACACCTACTTCAGGACTTCTATAAAGCTGCTTATTGACAATAGGCCATATTCAGAGAAGTTCTGTCAATATTTACAAGGGGAAAGTTCTGTGTATTCAGAGTCTGATTACACACATACTTAAGTCTATTATCTGGCCTACCCGTCCAGATTATTTAAATAACCTGTATGTAGTTTAAAACGTTTCAAAGGTTGCCAGATTTTTCTTGAGTAAAAATGTCTGAGATGGGCTTTTTCAATAGCATCTAGACCATCACTTTGAAACACAAGCACTTGCCTTGAAGCCTCAAATCATTAATAATGATTGTGTGTACAACTTTATGAAGCCACAGGACACTAAATTGAGGTCATGAAATTGTAATGCGTGTGCGAGATGTCCGAGATCAGGATGTTTTATCGTCCTTTTGTTGTCAAATCGATAAAATAATGCTTTTGTTAATTCAGTGTGCTTTACTCTAAAGAAAACATGTCCATGTTTTAAAGGATTAGCTGGACTGAATTGAATTGAATGACTGAGGCAAAATTCAATCCAATCCAAGCCAATGGCTAAGGAAGGATCTGCTTTCTAGCACAGAACCTAAACCTTAACTACCACACTACCACATTCATAATGACCAAGCATGTAAAATTGAATCTCCGTATAATCCCTGTAATTATATCACACTCTTTACAGTTCTCATAAAAAGACCATGTAATTGAAGTATCTCATTTCATGGCATAAAATATAGTCTGTCCTGAGTTGCTCTCTACTCAATAAGACCATGCAGCCTCACACAACAGGTGACCACTGTAATTAGTTATAAACAGCTACAACGGTGTTACCTAGCCATGAAAGAACTTCTATTTCATTTAGAAAGGCAGTATGGGCTGAATAGGGCACTGACGAGCAAGCTGCCTCCCACTCTAACACACAGAATGGCATGTTATGCAACCCCTGGCTGCTAATTGCATGTGACACTTTGGAGAATGTGTCCCGCGAAATGATTCATCAACACAAGTGTCAGATCTCGATATTTGGCAGCCCGTCTTTTGTAATTCAAATCAGACGTCCTAAAGCCTCAAACAAGAATTGATCAAGCCGGCAGGCTGGTTTATGGTATCGCAACAACAGAGGCTATGAGCGGGACTGTAAAATGGTTCATATTTACATTAACCATGTGGTGTGTTTGGAAAACCAGTGCTACTGGCACTGTTAACGTCAGCTTTATCGTCATTGTATAATGCAGGGTTGCGTTATGAAATGGAGCTACAGTACAGCCTGTCCACTTTGGAAATGCACTATATAAAAATGATTCATAATGCGACAGAGGATTATGTATATCTACAGGATAACACAAGATTGCACACGAAATTAAAAAGGCAGTTGATGTGCACTTAGCAAACATTCGTGACCGTGTATAAATAAAGTTCCAGGATGGAAAGTTCTGAATTAAAAGTACTTCTTTATAGGGACATAAATGAAATTGTATGAAATGTAATTGAACGTTTTACTGCTAGCACTTGTATAAGCAGCTAACCTAATTAGTGTCGGCTTTCAGATGTCGAGACCCACATAAATGTAAATGTACATTTCATTCATCATTCATAGTTCTCCAACAAGCGCTTGAAGGAACATATCCCAGGAACGCTAGCCGTGACGTGGGGATAAACCCTGAGTGGGACGCCAGTCCAACACAGGACACCATGTACACACACATTCAATCATTTGTTCACATTCACACCTAGTGGCAATTTAATGTAGTCATTCCATGTACTGGCATGTTTTCGGAGGTGGGAAGAACCCAGAGAAATCTGAGAACTGGAGGGAACCCGCACAGACATGAATATTTGCTGGGGCAGTCATTACTACATCTCCAGGTTTCATCACACCCCCCAAAACCAAGCATTATTGATGATAATGATAAGCATTATTACTGCACAGTTGAAGGGGGGCACGGTGGCTTATCGGTTAGCATGTTTACCTTGCATCTCTGGGATTAGGGGTTTGATTCCCACCTATGCCCTGCGTGTGCGGAGATTGCATGTTCTCCCCAGGCTTTGGAGTTTCCTCCTCCAGTCCAAAGACATGTGCTGTAGGCTTATTGGCATCTCTAAATTGTCAGTAGTGTGTGAATGGGTGTGTGTGTGATTGTGCCCTGGGATGGGTTGGCACCCCATCCAGGTTTTCCCCAGCCTTTTGCCCCGGGTCCCCTGGGATAGGCTCCAGGCTCACTGTGACCCTGGATGGAAGCATGGATGGGTTGAAGCAGTACTACATCATCAAGATATGTAACGAAATGTGAACACATACAGTACTGCACATGCAATGCAAAATAATGAAATTAAATGTTTCTACATTTAAAAAAAAATATCGTAAAGAGCAGTAAACAGTGGTAAATGAAACAAAGTCAACATTTGGTTTGACAAAAAAAATAAATATAGTAGTGTCCGGTACAATGTGTGCAGTTTTATAAGGAAATGAGCTGGTAAGTTTTATTGAGCATCTTGCAGAACCAGACACAGTTCTTCTGGAGACTTTGACTTTCGCACTCGCTTCTTATTTTTGCAGCAAAACCCAGCAGCCTTCATTGTGTTTACTGTCTGAAAAGTGTCTCTTATGTAATATGCTGCTTTCTTTACTGACATACAAACATTTTTCTGAAGCATTTAATTTTGTGCTAGAAAACTAATGTTTGGGAATCTAAAAGGTTTTTTGTACTGACTTGATAATGTAGAAGTCATAACATAAAAAAAAAAAATCTATAACAAGGTTTGTACTAAAAAAAGTAGGATGCCTAAAACTTTTGCACGGTACTGTAGATCATTCACAAATGTAGCCCATTCTGCATGTATCTCAATCCCAAGCCAAAAAATGTGGTTCTGCCTACAGGAGAAAACACGAAAGACAAGAATATCAGTGCATGAAAGTCTTTTGTCTTGACAAACTAGTGGCGAGTCCAACATCATCCCAGAGCTACAGAGCCGTGCCAGGGCTGGACAAATACAAGCCAGATGTCTTTAAGGTTATATGAAAAAGCTCTGGATTTTGCCACACGCAAATAATAGCTGCTCCTCCATTGTAACTAGAGAGATGCATCCTTGCTACACTTACATACAGCAACTTATTGACTGCTTTTTGAAAAGGTTACCATACACTGGGTCAAAGTTGAACATGAGTGAAACTTGAGCACAGCGCCAAGGCGTCAAATCCAAGCAATAGTGCTCTCTCTCTCTCTCTCTCACTCTCTCTCTCTCTCTCTCTATCTCTCTCTCTCTCTCACTCTCTCTCTCTCTCTCTCTCACTCTCTCTCTCTCCTCTCTCTCTCTCTCTCTCTCTCTCTCTCTCTCTCTCTCTCTCACTCTCTCTCTCTCTCTCTCTCTCTCTCTCTCTCTCTCTCTCTCGCATGCTCTCTCTCTCTCTCTCACTCTCGCATGCTCTCTCCCTCTCTCTCTCTCTCTCTCTCGCTCTCTCTCTCTCTCTCTCTCTCTCTCTCTCTCTCTCTCCAAACAATGGTTTTGCCGGTACAAAGCCACAAATCATCTATACCAGAACATTAATATCAAAAGCTGAAAAGTTGTATCTGGTTTGACCTTGTTGAGAGTCAAAGCGTTCATCAACTATATCTTAAAAATTTCAGATTGGTCATCTAGACACTTATAATTCCAACCTCTCAAATGGTGCATGCGTACAAGCTTCTTCAATCATAACAGAACAATCGCTTCAGTGACAAGACCGTCAGGTAATGAAAAGGAGGTACGATTTAGAATATGAGAATTTACAGTATATACGATATCAGATACAAGCACTAGATTTGTAAAGGAGGTCACATGTTATGAGTGTATATATATATATATATATATATATATATATATATATATATATATATATATATATATATATATATAGTTTTACACAGTTTAGTTTGTTAATATTCCAAGAGGTCACACAAGGTCAGTGTCCTGATCTGATCTCCTTTTAAACCAGCAGCTACTGTATGTGAACTCGTTCAGCTCCACACCTACTGTCACAAGGTTCATGACAGTGTAATTATCTGAGTAAATTCTGTAGCGGTTTTATGGTTTATAGTCAGATGAATGAGTCAGAGTCTGTGCACTGGTGGATGTGATGTAAAGAAAGGAGGAAATAAAAGACGAAGACGAAGACTGGGTTTGAAACCAGCTCGTCCATTTGTACTGCCTTATTACAGCTCGATTTGAACATTTTCTCAAAAGAAATGTCTCGAAAGCGATGTTTGTGCGTGACTTCTTACGTCTTCTGTGCACCTGCTCTAATTCCCAGCCATTTTATCCGATGATTACGAATAGAAAAAAAAAAAAAAGAAACTTGATAGCTTTATAGACAAATGGCCTATAAAATATCTAGGAAGTACAATTTCATGGGAATTGTTCAGCAGTGTCAGTAACACGCTTTGTGACTTGTTTTGCCAAAACAGGCTTCTTAGAAACTCCCATTTTTTTTTAGCCATGTTGACTCAGACCTATTGTGGCCGTGTGTGTGTGCCGTGTGATTATAATACACTGTTGCCAGGAAGGAAGTCTCAGTCTATCTACTTTTTAGTTCTGGTAAGATGACTGCGAGCTGTTCGACTGGTTTAGGTAGATGTCAGATGCACTCGTTGTGATAAGTAGCGCCTCTTGACAAGAATGAGGATGCACACAGCACAATGGAGCTCGGGTGTGAGGGATTTGATACTGTCTTCCTCCATGTTCGATACAACCAGCCTGTTTTGCAAATTACAAACTATTTATTTATTTAAATCACTTTTAATGACAGTTTAGTAGAAGGAATTGTTTACAGAGAGTCAGCTCATTTGGCTCAGATAATAAGAGTCAACTCTTATTGCCATTTTATTCCCTACAAACTGGTCAAATTCTGCAACATTTTGTCCAGTGATTATTCTTCTTTATACCACATCCCTGTTACATTCTAGGTTCAGTGGCAAGTGGTCTACTCGGGTCCTCCTGAAGTCAACAGTCAACTCTTGCTCTTCATCAAAACATCTGGATTATTCAAGTCAATTTTATTTGTGTGGATCGGAAGGTTGTGAGTTTGAAACTCGATACCACCAAACAGTCACCGTTCAGCTCAATTGTAAGTTACTTTGGATAAAAGCGTAAGCCAAATTAGTACATGCAAATGCAAAATGGTAAACACACCAGGTCTTTGGTGGTTTGGGTGGAATTGTCAGGTGACTCTGATATTGAGTGACATCAAGCTTAAAATCAGTGCTGGTGTTTACACAGGGTGAATATTCCTCAGTTGCGACAAGGTTTGGGGCTAGAACTCAGAATTGTGTTTGACAAACAGATACACAAAATAATAAATGAATGGAAAGAACAGTGGGCCAAATGGAAGGGCCAGGAAACTGGCGCTCGAGCTGATTCATTCATTCATGTTCAGTAAGCAGTTTAGCCTGATCAGGGTCTATCTGGAGAACACTGGGTGCAAGGCAGGAATGGACGGGATGGGACACACTAGGGGCAACTTATCTTAGCCAATCCACCTGGCAAGATTTTGGGAGGTGGGAGTAAACCGGAGAACTCTGGGGAACCTATACAGGCATGGTGAGAACATGCAAAACTCCACAGATAACACCCTGAGTTCAGGATGACTCTAGAGCTGTGAGGTGGCAATGCTCATATCTAACGAATACCAAATTCTACCCTAGCAGGAGTTTTAAAAGGAGCTAATGGTTGTCTCAGGTTGATGCAACGGTTGACCAGCAGAGCAACTACAGATGTAATCAATCAATAAGGAACATAGACGCATTGATGCTGCACAGCAGGAGTCAATAAGAATAGACTACAAGTCTGTAGCATGTAGACACAAAGGAAAATTAGAGGAGAGGTAAGATGGGGAGCTTCAGAGAGGAAAGACAGAGGAAGAGATTCAAGTTGAGAGAGAGAGAATCTGATCTAATCCTCTCTGCCTCTTGGCAACCTAAGCGCTACATCAATGTCTGACTGACCCGCTTCACCCACAACACCAACACCAGACTAGAGTGTTTGTGTATGTGGTTGCCAGGTATAAGCCCTTTGTTCTGCGTAGGTGGATATCAGCTTGTGTCTGTCTATGAGGAATGATTAAGAGCACTAAGAGGCGGAATTAACACAAGTGCATTTATTTGCATGGGGATGTATCGCAGTCGTTATCGCGTCCTGTATCCGTGTCCTCAGATGCTCCGATAGGATGTGTAAAAAAAAAAAACAGAAACAGTGGCGAAAATAAAACCATAAACCTGTCTATGAAACATGAAAAACAAGCCTATATTTAAAAAAAATAATAATAAAAATTGCATTATTTGCCACTTCTGTCACAGATTAGGACCTAGTTTACACCGTAACACAACGAACGCAGACAAAGAAACATACAGTGTTACGTCGTCCCATCTGTATGTTGGTTAGTTGGGAGTATTTTGGGCCACTGCAGCGCTCGAGTGCTGCTGTTATCTGGCTGTAATGTGCTTGCCTGGCATCTGGAACAGAATGTATGTGAGGAAACACGTCGCATATTAATCTGTAATCTACTTGACACAATTTCAGTAAACATCACATTATTCCGTGATGAAGACAGGAACGATAATGCACCGATCCGGAGTCAGGGCCGCGTCTCATATTTGGTGTTCCTACTGAATATTTATCACAGGCATAATAGGATAAACACATTATTCAATCTGCCTGTTCTGGTGTACCTGGAGTTCTCTAGTTAGTCATGCAAAACTGTGTTCTGGCTTAGAGCTGTTTATGAAGGCCTAACGCTCTAGCCTCAGTCTTATAACCTCAGACAAGAAAGACGTGACCATAACAAGAGGTGATGGACATCATCCAAATTCAGAGCTGGAGTCAGGTACTGATGCTAAAAGTCATCAGAGGTAATCCTTTCAGACACGCTCATGGAAAAAAGAGTGAAAATGTACTGTATATGCATTAAGTAAGGAATAAAAGACGTGGGGCCATGCTGTTATAGGGAACGAATCAACACTGTGATGATATTTTTTTCATCCCAAAGTGTTTTATTTGTCTTATACCACAGCAATTTGCCATCGATTATAATTTTTTTTTCTATTAACTGAAGAATATGTCAGACTTTTTATCCAAATATAGTTATGTTTAATGTGAAACAAGTTAGTTCCTGTTATAACTTACATAATAGCAGCTATAGAAAACCTCTATTTTTTCTTTCTCGTGAAGTTAATAATACAAAAGTATTAGTATTTTCATGTTACTGAGAACGTGTAAAAAGCCCTGAAGACATTGCCGTGTCAGAAAACTTCACCATATTGGTGATCTTAATTTGTATTTTGTAATACGTTAAAAATGTATTATTATTATTATTATTATTATTAGCTATGCATATATTTACTTTTTTAATGTAAAGCTCTGTACAGTGTGTACAAATATGTGGATATATATATATATATACACAGGAAAATATGTGAGAGTGAGTCAAATGAATTTATTGTTTTTATTATTAATTATTTGAATTTATTTATTTATTATTTAACATTTTAAAAATTACATTAAATATTTAATTTAAATGTTTGTGTTCTTTTATGGGCTAAAATTCCCTGCCTCTAATTTGTTATTACTATTTTATTTATTTATTATTATTTATTATTACTTTATTATTTTGGTTGAAAACTGATAATGAACTACTAACTAAAATATATTTTTATTAGTTTCAAAATAGTCACTGAATAATGTCAATAAGTAAGGAATATAACACTTATGGGATGTGATGTTATAGAAAAATAATCAGTGACAGGGTAGCATGATGGTATGATAATTACTTTCCTATAACGGCACGCCCTGGAGTGTTTTATTCCTCTTATACCACTGTGATATGCCAAAGATTACAATTTCTAATTTATTAATGAATGACACCATATGTTTTTATCAATTTATAGTAACGGTTAATGTTGGAGAACATCCACAAGACAAGTTACAAGACAGTATACGCAGTCATCACAATAGATATTACACTTACATTATCCAACCAAATTGACAAAAGCCATAATAAAAACATTTATACAAGTAAAATATGATCAAAGAACACATCAAAAGTCATTTATGCAGGAAAAATACTTTATTTTACAGTATTTTTACAACAATACTGTGGCTGCATTATGAAACAAAATAAATGTAAAGAGTCTACTGTAAATGGAGATAATCTCAAATTAATTAACATCAAGCCTGTCTTCAATGTTTGGCCATAAATTTTCATCAACATCATCAACGTGAATATCCTCGTTGTTCATGCACCATGGGAAAAATCTTCTGGCATGAAGAATCCAGGCTTGACATTGCTCTGCAGTTATGTCATTGCAAGCCTCATCCATGGCTTGAAGGAGGGTGACACACTCATCGGGATGGCGATCATACACCACTACAAGGGGAGGAGAGTACGGTGGGAGATATAGGGTCATGAACCGAGGATGACTCTGAAACCATTCCCGAACCAGCTCTGCAAGATGGAAGCTGACATTGTCCCACACAATAACATACCTGATATCTTCACCCTGACAGGCCTGCTCAAGTTCATTTAGAAAAGCTATCAGGTGTTCAGTGTTATATGATCCAAGAACTGGTCTACAGCCTACCACACCATCTTCACATAGCCGCACACATTGAGATGTTTCCTCCACGTTGTCCAGGCACTTGGATGGTTGCCTGTTGGCCAATCATGTTACATCCACAGCGTCTGGTTTTTGCCAGATAACAGCCCGCCTCGTCAACAAAAATATACTTTTGATGATTCACAGCAGCATCTAGCTCCATCACCTTCTAAAAAAGATAATTTGGTTAGCTTTTTTACAAAGAATAGTTGACATTGTTAGTCTGTAGTACAGTACTGTCAGTAACACATATGTGCAAACTGAACACACAGTACACCACATAGTGCTGTACCTGAACATATTCTGCACGCAGTTGTTTCACCCGGTCATTGTTTCTCTCAAAAGACACCAGGTAAATTTGTTTCATAGAAACCTGGTGCTTCTTCAAAAGGCGGGCAAAAGGCTGATTGATGGCACATTGGCGAAGGTGTCATTGCTCTCCTCAATAACCTGCTTTATTTCACACAGCCTTATGTCATTCCTTGCCCTGACCATTTCCACCACAGCCAACTCTTGCTGGTCAGTCAGTATACGTGTGCGACCACCACCAGGTGGTTTCCTGCCAATTCTGAGAGTAAAACAGAGTATGCTGTCAATATTTTACTACTGTAAATGACTAAAATGTGTGATAATGAAATTTTGTTCACTATCCTATATAGTGATGCAATTTACTGTATAGTGTATACTGTATAAAGGGTAGCAGACTTACCGGTTTTCGGTTCAGAACATATCGCGAAATGTTCTGATGATGGACCTGACAGTTGGCCTTTGTAGGTTAGGGTGAACTAACCTGGCAGCCTCTGCCATGGTAAGGCCTCTGTTAACCACATGATGGCCCGGACTTAATTTGAAATGACAGTACGTTGCCTTCTGCTTACGTTCCCCTGATGCCCACCTCTTTGTCTAGGCCCATGCCCACCTCTTTGACTAGGCCCATGCCCACCTCTTTGACTAGGCCCATGCCCACCTCTTTGACTAGGCCAATGCCCACCTCTTTGTCTAGGCCCATGCCCACCTCTTTGACTAGGCCCATGTCCACCTCTATGACTAGGCCCATGCCCACCTCTTTGTCTAGGCCCATGCCCACCTCTTTGACTAGGCCCATACCCACCTCTATGACTAGGCCCATGCCCACCTCTTTGACTAGGCCCATGCCCACCTCTATGACTAGGCCCATGCCCACCTCTTTGACTAGGCCCATGCCCACCTCTATGACTAGGCCCATGCCCACCTCTTTGACTAGGCCCATGCCCACCTCTTTGACTAGGCCCATGCCCACCTCTATGACTAGGCCCATGCCCACCTCTATGACTAGGCCCATGCCCACCTCTTTGACTAGGCCCATGCCCACCTCTTTGACTAGGCCCATGCCCACCTCTATGACTAGGCCCATGCTCACCTCTTTGACTAGGCCCATGCCCACCTCTGTGACTAGGCCCATGCTCACCTCTTTGGCGGAGTCCACGTCTACCTCTTGATCCCTCTGTAGGTTTCCTCTCTCCAGTCTATCCTGCTCCATGTTTGCCCATTGCAAATGCTCACACACAGTTCTACTTATATGGTATTCAACTGTGATCACCAGGTGAAAGAAATTAGTAATAATTGAGATTTATTATGATTGGTCTATCCTCATTGAAAGCTCTTAAAGCAATTTGTAGTTTATACTTTACCAACACACCAACACACAATGATCAGACCAGTTGAAAATCTACAGACATACCAAATGATTAAATAATTGACTATTAAGTTCAGTTGGATTAAATGATAGACAAATGTATTAAACTGAACGAGAAGAGATGCAAATGAAAAGTTTGATAGTAATAGTATTATGAAAGACAGTTACTGTGAATGAAACGTTTATATAGCGGAAACACTTATTATTTGTAGTGAAAAGAATACTTTGTGATTTTGTGTTTTTTACAACCATAATTGAAAATATGCTGAAATATTTGAAAAAAGTGCATTTTTAATGATCTGTTGTAAAGATTAGTAAGAGTTTTGAAAATTTACCACTTGCTTGTGAAAGTTGCATTAAACCAATTTAAAAAAAAAACTGTAAATAAACGTCTCCTCACAGAAAACTTCAGTTTATCAACAATTATACATTTTTTCTTTGTTACTTAACAGCATATTTCAGATTATATGGAGCATCGGCCATACAAGTCCCTGTGTAAGTTGTTAGTTTAGAAACTATAACGTGTTACATTGAGCGCATTAATATAAACCTGAGATTTGAATTACAGCCCGGACTTCAGTCAGAGCTGCTGAAAATTAAGCAACACCTTCAGACTAATCAGGTTTGAGAATTTAACCATGCTGTGGTATAAAGTCAATAACTGATTAATATACAGGAAACAGGAAGCATGAACTGTAGAAAACCAGGAAGACAACAGGAGGCATAGATGAGGTTTCCCGTCACTGCTCAAGCTCGGCATTCATGTTTTGTTAAGGTGGAGGTCAGATATCAGTGAACAGGATGAAAAGTTGAGGGCTGGAGGAATAATTGTGCTAAAATCATGCAGATCCTGGTCCTAGAGTCTGTACTGAACATTCTAGCATGTTTTTCTGTTCCAAAAAGTCTTCATGCGTCAGCTCATTACCAGACCCTTCATGAGGTTTAGCAGCTGTGATGAAGCAGAAAAAAAACAACACCACACACACAATATGTGCACATAAACCCTTGATTCCTGGTAAAATGAATCAACAGATTATATTACAGATGTACTTTATGGCTTTCCATTTTGTAAGATAAGTGAGTGGGAGGCTTTGAGGTTTAACTCAACAAGGCTCAGTTCCTTTCCTTAAGTTCATTTCTTAAGTCAGTTCCTAAGAGCGCAAAACCAACCGTAGACACAGGATGGGATTTGCCATTTCTGCAAATGCCTCAGGGGCAGTGGAGTGTTGCTTCAGGGCAACCGTCTTCACCTGCAGCATAGGGGTAGTACAGAAATACTACTCATATGTGGCTGGGATTTTTTAATGTTTCAAATGCTTAGTAATTTGTTATTTATTTATTTATTAAATGTTTGATGTTTGCTTTGGTAATTTATAGCTTTTGTATAGATGTTCATTCATTCATTCATTCATTCATTCATTCATTCACTGTTGGTCATAAACTTAACTTGATTGTTTTTCAGGTGCTTGGGAATTTGTACATTTTCTATATAATGTATTAATAAAAAGTCTTTCAATTTCCAGATATACATAATAAAGGTATATTTCCACCTTTATTGAGATATAGCAACCAACAAAATGCAAGTGAAAACAAATAGAAACATTTTGAGTGTAAACACTCAGTGTTTTTGGGGTAAGCATCTACCAACATAGCACATCTTGATTTGGCAATTGTATTCCACTCTTCCCTGCAAAAACACTCCAGATCCACCAGATTGTGAGGGGATCTCCTGTGTTCAGCCCTCTTCAAGTCATTCCACGGGTTTTGGACAGGATTTAGCTCTGGGCTCTGATTGGGTCATTCCAAAATGTCGATCTTCTTCTTCCAAAGCCGTTCCTTTATTGATTTGGATTTGTGCTTTCGGTCGTTATATTGCTGGAAGGTGAAATTTCTTCATCCTTAGCTGTCTTACAGAGGCCTGTTTTGTGCCAAAATAGATTGGTATTCGGAGCTATCCATGATTCCCTCTATCTTGACTAGAGCCCTGGTCCCAGCTGAAGAGAAACAGCCTCATAGCATGATGCTGCCACCACCATGCTTCACCATGGGTATGGTGTTCTTTGGGTGATAAGCTCTCTTTGTTTTTGTGCCAAACATATCTCGCCCTAAAAGTTCTACCTTGGTCTCATCAGACCATAACACATTTTGCAACACAGTATTGGAAAAGTGTAGGCAGGCTTGGATGTTATTTGTGAGAAAGAGCTTCCATCTAGCCACCTTACTCCATCGCCCAGACGTGAAGAATACACTAGATTGTTGCAGGGAATGACCAGTACTTGTGAGATATTTCTGCAGCTCCTTTAACGTTGCCGTAGGTCTCTTGGCAGAATCCTTGATAAGTTTTCTTCTTGTCCTTTTGTAAATTTTGGAGGGGTGTCCTGTCCTTGGTGATGTCACTGTGGTGCCCCATTTTCTCCACTTGTTAACGACGACCTTCACAGTGTTCCATGGTACATCTAATGTTTTGGAAATTCTTTTGTACCCCTTACCTCATCTATACCTTTGGGCAATGAGATCCCATACATGTTTTGTAAGCTATTTGTGAACCAACCGACAGGTGGATGAAACCAAGAAAATGTAAAGAACATCCTACAGTAACAGATGATCTTTATTTGGGGTTAATCAGAATAATTTCATTGATGACAGCTGTATGATAATTACTTTTGAACATGAGTTTGAATGTGTTTGGTTCATTCTAAGGACAGACACATGTTCCATTATAAGAGGGTGTGCACACTTGTAACCAGGCTATTGTCATTTAAAAAAAAAATTCCTGTCTATTTTCTGTTGTTGTTGTTGTTTTTTTTTTCACTTGAATTTTGGTGGTTGCTATATCACATTAAAGGTGGAAAAAGATCTGACAAGATTTATCTTGGATTCATTTTTTTAACAGGGGTGTATAAACTTTTTATATCCACAGTATATGTTTTAAATTAATGTTTTTAATTGTTTGTTTTTGTTTATTGTATATGTGTTGTGTTTGTGCTGCTAAAGATCTCTAGTATGTAGTCTTCACTGTAATAAAATCAATTTTGATAAACAACTTTATTTTTCCGGATGTTTGGTAATTTGTAACTTTGTTTTATTGTTTTAATAAATATGAAACAATCAACATTTAAAATATTATTCAATTTATCTTGTTTGCTTGATTTTGTTTTGTTTTTCCCTCTAGAATCACATAATGAAGTGCCAACTACTTCTTAGCCTTGATTCTAATAAACTTAATTTGATATTTTAAATAAACATAGCTGAATTGTTTTTCTTCTTGTAAATCTAATAAAACTTTGCCCTAAAAAAGATCTCCCGAGAATGAAATAAATGAAATGAATTAGTCATTTAGCTCAAACACAAGTTGATTCACTTTTAATAACCACCTCCTTGAAAAAGTCTGCTCTCAGAAATGACTAAACTGATCTTCCCCAACACCCAAACATCGTCTGTGAGTCAGTAGTCCCACTTCATATGAAAAACTGATAGAATTTATTATGCGATGGATCTGTGAGGGAGGAATATTCAGCATTGCTACAGAGAAGATGGGATTTGTTACTCACTGCTGGTCAGAACTGGGAGAATTCTAGCGAATTATGAATTCTCGATTCTGATTGGTCAGAAGGTGTTGATTAAATTTCTATAACAGCAGGTCAGAAACTAGTTCTGTCTATAAATCTAATCACAGGTATATATTAATACTCTCATTCTAATATGTTTCTATAGTAAAAACTCGTTCACTGGAAATTTTATGGCAGAACGGATTTTAAAATTATAATTGTTGATATGGTGAATTTTTCTGTGAGGAGATGTTTATTTAAAATTCATGGAAGGAGTCTCCAGTGTCAGTGGATCTCTATGTCAGTGCCATATAAGCTCTTAGGTTAATGGTAATTAGATTGTTCCTTGAATTTCATATCTGACCACCCACTACCACCCTCAAGAGAATTAAAGTGTTTTTTTTTTTTGTTGTTTAGTTTTGCTAGTTTTATTTTTGGTAAACTATAAATTAATTGTAACTATAAATGGATAAAAAGTACAGTGGGGCATTCTTTAACCAATTAGCAAACTGTAGTGGTGTAACAGGAATAAAACACATAGGGAAAATAATCAACTTCAGGGTTTCGGGTTACATCACGCTACTGTTTTTTTTTTCCTCCTTACATCAGTCCAAATGAATTGAGAATTGGTTCCACAGAAAGGTGTTTTTGACATTCAGTAGAATTTCATCTGCAATCAGAGAATTTTATCTATTGCACTGTGCATGAATGATTGCAAAAGGTGTGACTGACATATTTTCTGCATCCCCACACCCAAATGTTGAACAACAAGCTTTTCTGGCACCAATCTGTATCTATCATGAACTGTAATTAAATCATTAGGACACGGGTCATCGACTGACACACTGTGGTCTGGGTGTGGACCTTTCTCGTTTTGAAACGTGAAAACAGTGTAGCAGAGCCGATAAACGTATGACGCTGACGCTGAATGATTCAGTGACTCAAGTTTTTTAAACATGAATCATTATGGCTTCTGGGGCAGATCCTCTGTTGTGGCTTATCCAAACCCATGCATTTATGTCAATTATTTATTTGAAAGCAGCTCATCATCGGACCAGAGACAATCTACAGGGCTAAAGAGTTTAGGTCAGAAAGGGAGAGTTGTCATGGATTTTATTTTTCTCCTAATTCTCTGGTCTGATTAGCAAACTAATCACATGACGTGTTTAAATTAATACTGACTCTCCTGAGCGGTGTAACAGAAAAACATTCACCTTATCGTCTGGGTTCAAAACTCAGTGCTGCCACAGCCGTCCTTGGACTGAAGCCTCCAATCGTGGGTATCTGTAAGCTCGTGTATGTGGAAGACGGTAGATAGCGCTTTCCTCCGAGTGTGTTACGCTGCACTGACGCAGGATGAGCAGCAATTCAAAAGATGCAGAAATATGATAAGGGAGATGGTGGGTCAGAATTGGTAAGTGACCACACAGGGGAAGGAAAATGGGGTAAAAAGGCAAATAACTATATTTTTTTTAAATTTAAAATAAATAAAAGAATACTGATCATGAAAACAGAATGTTTAAAGATGATTGAACAGAGAAGTAGGCCCTATGTGTTTAGTCCTGTTAGCTCTCCCTCCCTCCCTCTCGCTACGGAGCAGTATATATCCCTCTCGCAGCTCCATTACGGAGCAGTATATATCCCTCTCGCTACGCTGCTAGCGGAGCAACACCCTTCTGGATTCCACGGAGCGCATTCCAGCGCGATTCATAAAGACTCTACTTTTGTTTACGTTGCCATGTGTGTTTTTGTTTTTGTGTTGCGTCATGTCTCTGCCCCCGTTACCTCATTGGTTCTCCTTTCAATGTGATTATCGTTTCCAGGTGTCGCTGATTTGATCTTGTTTCCGTTGGAATTAACTACGGTACTTAAACCCATGTCTGTGTCCGCTTAGGTGCGGAGTATTGAACTTGTTGAGTTTGATGAATGTGATGAAGTTTGATGTCAAAGATAGCGATGAAGCAAGTGTTTTTTCCCTATGTTTTTGTTAACCAAGCGTTCCCTGGTTCCTGCGTTTTATCTCATGTTTTTGTTTACCCGGCGTTCCCGGGTACCTGCATTTTATCTCATGTTTTTGTTTACCTGGCGTTCCCGGGTTCTTGGATTCCTCCTTCGTAAATTCCTGGACTTTGCCCTGTAAGTGTTCTAATATGTGTTTAACCTGTTTGGGATTTTTGCCTTGGTTACTGGTGTTTTTTTGATGGACTGTCCCATTGCATTTGAAGGTTTTGTTTCTTTTATGTACCTAATAAACTGACAACTTTCCCCCGCAAGTGCATCCTGCTTCCCTCCTTCCCTGGTTCCGTAACAAGTCCCCCTGCATCAAATTCAAAATCTCTTCTAGTCAAAAGTGGTAATGTGACGAAACAAAAACAGCCATAAGTGTAGCCATAAATTAATCACTAATGGTTAATGGGGTCATATGATGCTATTTCAAAAGTTCATTATTTTGTTTATTGGGTGTAATAGAATAGGTTAACATGGTTTAATGTTCAAAAAATACATTATTTTTCACATACTGTACATTATTGCACTACCTATATTCCCAGTCTGTCTGAAACGCTCTGATTGACTTCCAGTTTCTCCAAAGCCCCTCCTTCTGAAAAGCTCAGAGTGCTCTGATTGGCCAGTGGACCCAATGCATTGTGATTGGCCAAAAACCTCAAGTGTAAGTAGACTTTTACAAATTTTAGTACAATATCCCTAAATTACACTCTTAAAAATAAAGGTTCCAATTAGAACCAAAAAGGGTTTTTCAGCCTGATGCCATAAGAGAACCCTTTTAATTTGCACAAAGACCCTTTTACACTCAGGTTCTTTAGAGAACCATCTATTTACTAGTGCTTTAAAGAACCCACAAATGGTTCTTCATAGCAGTGCAAGGAACAAGGAACCATGTTATCATAAGTTCTTAAAAAAAAACCTTGTTAGTGCTTTAAGGAACTTTTAGGAATGTAAGGTTCTTAAAAGTGAAGCCAGGAGAACCTTTTCCAGTCCCACAAAGAACTGTATAGGTTTCACTTGAACCTGTTAAGGGATGATACATTGAAGAACCAATACACTGCTCTGAAGAACCTATAATGAAACTTAAAAAACTTCTTTAATCTCCATTTAACCATACAGCTCAACTCAAGAACCCTATACAATGAAAAATGGTTCTTGACAAGAAGAAGGTTCTTTGCGGAACCTATGGTGCTGTAAAGAACCATTGAAGAACCTTTATTTTTAAGAGAGTACAGTCTTCTGAAGTAGGTTCCCAATTTCTCCACAGTCAGAAGTGAACCGTAGCACCCCCTGGTGGTGAAATTCCCCAATTCCCAATTCCAGTGCTGCAGTTCAACTAAAAAAGTAAACCAACAACTAACTAATACCTAACCAGTATTTCAGATATAACCCAACAATACAGACCCCCCTACCTACCCCCCCCCCCAACCCGCTCTCTCTCTTTCTCTCTCTCTCTCTCTCTCTCTCTCTCTGTCTCTCTCTCTCTCTCTCTCTCACACACACACACACACACACACACACACACACAGTTACATTAGTGAGCTTCGTGTTTGCAGTGTTCTGTCAGTGAGCAGCTGTGAGCGGAGCAGGTTTCTGGGTGGGAAAACTATGTGTTTGTGCGTTAACCCCTGCAGCTATGACCCAACTGGCAGGGCTCGGGAAACAGCGAGAGACTCCTGACTCAAGGCCTGAATTTAAAGATACAGTCATCCTCCAAGCTCATACAACCTTATAACCTCATACAAAATACATAACTCTCACTTTTCTTGTTTTTGTTGTTTGTTTGTTTTTTAAATTGCATACGACCTTCCAGCTTTATACAGTATATAACAATACATTACATCTAACTAGGAGAAGTCAGTACAGACGATACTTTCAGTAGCCAGAAGACCAAATCATGCTAATCAGTGCAGTCAGCTTCATTTCTCAAATGCGTCATTTTTATATTTATAACGGAGTATAATAGCACCGGAGCCAAACTGGAGACACAGAACAGAATATTACCACAAAAGAAAAGCGTACACTCTGCGGACATTAAAAAATATATTGTAAATATCTTAATGAGCAAATTCAATGCAGTTTTGCATAGTCTGTTATAGTAAAGATTTAAATGATATCGCAATTTTGTGTTGCACTGGTGAATATAAATATACCTTTGTGCAATATAATTGGATTATTATGGTAAAGATATTAATAATATAACCATTGTGTGCACTCTAATGGTTGATAATGTACAAATATCATTGTTTCCCCCACTGTTAATGGATATTCTGGCAAAGATATTAATAATGCAACCACTTTGTGCACTTTAATTGTTAACAATGTAAATATATCATTGTTTTACTCATTTTGAAAGGTTGATAATAATACTTTTTTAAAAAGTGTACATGATTTTGTGTAGAATGTGAAGATGATTTCAAGCACTCTAGGTAGAAATGGGAGTCCGAGCAGACCCTAGGAAACCAAAAATGGCATGCATTAATATATCAGGCAGATCTAGATTCTTAATTGCACCGCAGATTTTGCGCACTTTGAATGGATTATAACAGTGCATGTAGTAATGCTACAACCGTTTTGGCACAGTGGTTCCAGATCCAGGGTTCAGCTGATAATGGTAGTCACAGTATATCAATGGATATAATTTTTTGCACTTGCTAAATGTTAATGTTAAATGTGTTAATAATAATCAATTTCGTGTGTTTTATGAATGGTTGATTATGATAAATATATGTATGAATAATATATTCCATATGGCCATTTTGATTGGTTGATAATTAAGCAATAGCATACGAGCAAGAGTGCGGTTATTCTGAATATCAGCACGGCTGTGATTCGGCGGCAGGCATGAGTCTGTAGGTAATCACAGTCATTCCGATATTCGGCACAACCTGCATAATTGCCAGTGCGATATTGCTTTTATACAAGAGATCTATAAACAAGAAATTAATATCGAGTGAGTGACAATTCAGACACATTATGGCCAAATGTTCTGTTTATTTTTGCTCCGCTGGAAGAAATAGATCCCGAAGAAGCCACACAAAGTCAAAAGTTATAGTCCTGAAAAGTATCATTTGCCACGTCCGCTGATGATGTCGCTAACTCTACCGTAGTAACGGTTTCGAACTAGGAACTGGAATTTAAAGTGGCGAACACAGACGAGCGGAGTGATACACACAGTCAAATGTCACAGTCAGTGCATATATAGGAAATATAAACACTCAAAGTTTTACGCACCCTATTTTTTTTTTCTTAGTACAAACTTTGTTATAGATTTTTTTATTTTATGACTTCTACATGATCAATCAGTACAAAAACATTTTAGATTCCCAAACATTAGTTTTCTAGCACAAGATTAAATGTTTGTATGTCATTAAAGAAAGCAGCATATTACGTAAGAGACACTTTTCAGACAAAAAACACAATGAAGGCCGCTGGGTTTCGCTGCAAAAATAAGAAGCGAGTGCGAAAGTCAAAGTGTCCAGAAGAACTGTGTCTGGTTCTGCAAGATGCTCAATAAAACTTACCAGCTCATTTCCTTATAAAACTGCACCAATAAAGACTACTATCTTTATTTCTATTTTTAATTTTTTTGTCAAACCAAAACAAAATCTGTCTCATTTACTACTGTTTACGCTTATATACGCTTTATATATATTTTTAAACGTAGAAACATTCAAGTTCATTATTCCGAAGGCACCTTCAAGCCTACATATAAGCAGACTAAACTAGCATGCCCTACTTCTCTCGGGCGCGCGTGCGCACTTCCTCCCTCCCTCCGTCAGGCGCGCGCGGCAGGTAGGCGGGCCCGTCCTGTGGACGCGCGCGCGCACGGCTATGACGTCGGCGCTCAGCAAGTCCGCGCGAGTCCTGTGCAGTTCTGCGCTCGGTTCTTCTCTCCCCCAGCTTGTCAAGCCGCCTTCTTCATGTCCTTCTTCGGGTCCTTTTGTATCCATGTGCACGGGACTTGAAAAGTGTCGACCTTACAAAAAAAATAATAACAATAATAATAAATTAAGTAAACATTTTTAATCTTTTTTTTTTTTTTTTTTTTTTAATCGGACCGGCGCGCGCTTGTCGTTTTTGGGGATTTAACGCGCGCGAGCTGTCAGAACTGGAAGTAGAGAGCGCGCGGCGACCGCAAACAACACCGGACACGCACTCACAAGCGGACTTCAAAGCTTAAAAGCATAAAGAAAGATAGAATTGTTTCGTTTTGGTGTGTTTTTTTTTTGTTTTCTCTCTCTCTCTCTCTCTCTCTCACTCTCTCTCTCTCTTTTTTTTATTTTTTTATTTTTATTGGATTACCGGTTGCACAGCAACGGAGACCCGTGATAAATCTGGATGTCGTAGTTAAGGTAAGGTCAACATCACTATCCTATATAAAAACAGATTAAGGTGAGATCAGCATCAGTTATCACAATCTTCCTGTGCGTGCATGTGCATCTGCTACCTACATAGTAGTGCATATATAAAAGCCTGTTTAAAAAATACAATGCATTGCCCGAGTAGCCTAAAACGAATAGCTTATATAATTTAGTAGGGGAGAAAAATCATCTGAAGTTTGTAACTTGTCTTGTTATGAAAGCAAAGTGTTTTACTCCACTTTAAAGTGATGTAACAAAAGCAAACATCATTGCCGCGTCTATTGTTAACATTAATAATAATAATAATAAGAAGAAGAAGAATGAGACGACAGATAAATAAACTGAACATGTAAATAGTTTAGGGATCGTTTTTGCCCAGAAATTGCGTCCGTCTCTAGACTTCTAACTACAAAGCAATGCTGTATTTCTGTAGACTTAAACAGAGATTCACAGCGCTAGTCGTAACTGCGACTTGATGACACCGCTGATGTCTTCACTCGGTTTGGTCGGTGTTACGCGTGAAATCGCGCGCGGACGCAACGCTTATAGATATGACGAGGCACGAGAAGTCGCGCGCGGGGTCATCCTGTCGATGTCAAGGCTGTCTGGTTAAACGTCTTTCTAGTATAAAGAACTGCGTCACTGTCTTGCTCGTGCTGGATGGAGGAAGATCTGAGCGCTGCGCTCGGACCAAACTGCGTGATGAACGTTTGAGGAAAAGTTTGACGTGTCTGACAGTTTTGTAGTTTTTAGCTTCTAGAAATGATCTCCAGTTAATTTATCGGTTAGAAAATAACGGAATGACAGAGTATTACAGTGTGTGAGTGAGTGAGTGTGTGTGTGTGTGTGTGTGAGAGAGAGAGAGAGAGAGAGAGAGAGAGAGAGTGTGTGAAAGTTTTGGTGTGTGTCTATATGTGTGTCTATGTGTGTTGTTGTTCAGTCCAATGGTCGCATGCAAAAAAAAAAAAAAAAAAAAAAAAGATGAAATTTTTAAAGTCGCGTGTCCTAGAGCTTTAAACAGCGACGTGTTTGTGTGCATGCAGAGATTTTTCTTTTCTGAATTATTTTTTTCTTTGGCTTTTTTTTTTTTTTTTTTTTCATGCAGCAGCTGTTTTAAACCCATGTGGATAGACTAAGCCCGTGCACGCCACTCTTGCGCAAAAAGAAGGGGGAAAAAATGTTTCTGGCTCGCGCGTTTTGCTGCGCACATGATGAACGGGGTCTCGGATAGAAGTCTGATCGCCGCTTTAAAAGCTCATTTGTGTCCAGATGAAGCAGTGGTGGAGTCAATAAAACTTAAAATAATAATAATAATAATAATAATAATAAAAGTTTGCATTGTTTTTAACTTTGCATAAAACTTGGAAAGGTTCTTAATATTCCTTAAGACATGATTAATCTATGGTGTAGAACAGAAGGTCTCAGAGTGGGGTATGGGGAGCACAGACAAGGGATATTTATTAAATTTTTTTATTTATTTATTTATTTATTTTTACAGTTATGGAAATCCTAACCTACCATTATTATATTCATTATTGCTTTCTTATAGTTATTAGCTGGTTTGGCTTGTCACTTAAATTATATTGAACCATTTATTTATTTATTTATTTGACAGCACAGGATACATTTTGATGGTTAAGGGCCTCGTTCAAAGACCCAACAGCTTAACAGAACCGTGATTTGAACTAAACCTTCAAATCAGTAGCCCAAATCATTAACCACTGAGCCACTACTGCCACAAATGAGTATTTAATCCAAACCTCAAAAACTAATAAATCTACAAATGATGTCAGGTCAGACTTAATGTTGTTGGGAAGTTCAGGAAAAAAAAAAAAAAAAAAAAAAAAACTATGTATATATATATAACTTATATAACAATATTTCAGTAGTTAGATTGTGTTCAGAAGGGGCCCATGGTATGCATTTTACAGTTCAAAGTTTGAGAACCCCCTGCTCTAGAACGCTCAAAGGTGCATATTATTTTGCACAGAGATGCACATTATTTTCCATTTTCAATATGACATCATACGGTATCATTATCATATGCTCAGCTTCGAGCACCTTTGCGACATAATGTACTGATCTGATTAACTGAGTGACTCTCTTCAGTCTTTTGTTGCCAAGTTTGGTGACACACCACAGGTGTGATGACAGCCTGAATAAAAGCAATGTGTATTGCAATTTGTAATGTGTTCCCATGCATTTCTGTCAACATAACATGCATTCAGGGCATAAAGTATATACAATCCAATATGACACACCTCCAGTGTTTCAGGAAATTATATTTATGCCCCGATATTTATGCTCAGGGTCTGATCTGTACATGCCTAACTGTACATAATATTATTGTTTTGCTGTATATTGTAGTTCAGAAATAGTTCATGCAATAGATTTTTACAGACCAGTGTAGGCTGCATTGGTCAAACTGTATTTCAGACAAGGTATTGAAATAGGCACAACCTGGTATGCCTTAAACGTATTTATTTTCCCCCCACTCAGGTTGTTACAGTAACCACTTGAAAACTGATGTTTCTTTCAAAGGATATTTTACTAGGCCGTAACCTGTATATTTTATTGTCTATAATGTATAAAAATATGTCAAGTACAAGATTAGACTGTGTGACAGGCTACAGTGTCAGCTACTGTTCACCAAAAGTGATTTTTTTTTTTTTTCATGTGCTCTGTATTACAGTAAGTGCATTGTATTTGTGATGAACTTACAAACATGTTACAGTATAATATCACTGATTATAAAAAGGATGTCACTTCCACCAAAAGTGATTACCTCTTCTTCACCTTTCTAAAACCCACCAGGTTTATCAAATGATCCAGGCATGGAGTCCAAAAGATACCAAAGTATTTACAAAGGTACAGGCAGAGAAAACAGATGGGCCCAGATGCCAGGATCTATGGAGCAGTGCTGCACGACAGAGGAGGAGAGAGCTCTGATGAACAGTGATGTCCTGATGGACATTGTAAATGCGAGTAGTGCATCCAGTGTCCCAGCTCCAAAGTGCGAGGAAAGTGGAGGAAAGAAGGCTGAGATGCCAATGCCCCAGCTCAATCCTGACCAGCAGCTCCGCTTCCCTGCATATAACAGCTCCATCCACGGCCGCAAGCCAGAAGACTCTAAAGAGCTCTCCAAAACTGTTGCTGAGTCTATGGGCTTGTATATGAATGCTGCCAGGGAGGCTGAATTTGCCTTTGGCCAGCAGGGACCACCTGCCGGATGCCAGGGCAGCCCTGGAAAACTGTACCCTCTGTGTGGCAGAGGGACTGAGGACAATCAGTCAGGGACTACTAGGAGCCCCAACATGAAAGCTCCAACATCATTCACAACCATGTCACAGTTACCGAATGGTAGTCTTGGCGAGTGTGGTGTAGGCACTGCGCCAACACCTTCCGCCTTGGCCACAGTTCTGTCCAGTCCTGCTGAAGACTCCAGCAGCATTTCCAGCCCAAGTCGAAACAACATTGTGACTTCCACCACCAGTCCCACCTACTTTGGCACTAGCCACCCTTCCCTAGGCAGTCCAGCCAGTCTGGGTCCAGTTGGTTCAGGCCTGGTACCGACTCACCGTGTCAACTCAAGCACTTGCAGCCCAGCAGAGTCCAGCACTATGGGTACTCCACCACTAGCAAGCCCCTTTAACGTGATGAAGTCACCCATTTCAAGCCCACAGAGCATGGGAAGCGTGAGGACACCGCCGTCCTGCAGCACCAACATGAGGTCATCTGTGTCCAGTCCAACAGGAAGTGGTGGCAACTTGAGGCCTTCTGGGTCTACTCCACCCACAGTTGGTTCCATGGCCATGTCCAGTCCCAGGAACCCCTCCAGGACCTTTTCTGTGTCAAGCCCTCCCAGCAGCCTCGGCTTGGTTCAGAATGACATGCACAGCCCTGATGGCCAAGAGCATGACTTTAAAGTCTTCAAGTTCCCCAAAGTAGAGAGCTTCGATGGTGAAATTTTTAATGTTGGCCTGGACTCCATGGGGATGGTCAAGTACATCAAAAATGAGCCAGACACTGATTACAGGAGTATGTGTCTGGGTAACAGCAATGGCAATGTGCAGCCTTCCCCATTTCCATCTCATATTAAGACTGAGCCCAACAGGGAAGCGACTTGCACAAATGCACACTATGGGGAACCACAGCAGCCCATGGGACTCTTCCCAGCTTCAGAGACTACATACTTATCCTTGAGGGATAATATTGATGAATACAGTCTCTCTGGGATCCTGGGACCTCCCATTTCTTCTCTTAATGGCAACTATGAGTTTGGTGTGTTTCCAAACAATGACATGCCCAAGGGGATTAAACAGGAGACCAATGATGGCAGCTATTACCAAGAGAATAATAATGTGCCCACATCAGCTATTGTTGGTGTTAATTCAGGTGGACATTCATTTCATTACCAGATCGGAGCGCAAGGAACAATGTCGTTTTCGCGGCATGACATGCGGGACCAGACAAACACCTTGTTGAATCTAATTTCTCCAGTTACAGCACTAATGGAGACATGGAAAACACGCCCAGGCCTGTCTCAGGCTCAACTGTCCGCCTGCGGGGAGGGCTACCCAGCCCCAGGCTGCATCTCTGACACCATGGCAAGGTAGGAGGAAGACAATGTGTGGCTATTTTTTTGAATCACTTCTTGCTGGCAAACAAGCTATGTGAAATGTCAACGAAGTTTTGAAGGTAATGTTACTGATTGCAAAATAGTTCATAGGGTAATTTTCTGAAACCTTTATTACTGGTTTAACTATTTTTCTGTAGATTAATGTCTAATTTATTGTGGCATTACAGAAATGAAATATTTTTTGGAATTATGCAGTAGGTTTAAACTGAATGAATGAAAAGAGGTTTGTTGAAATAACTTCACATTTTAGAGCAGTTTCACTGGCAATAACAAGGAAGTCAAGCAACAGACTTCATGTGAAAATTACTCAGAGGAATGTTAGTGTCAGAGTAGATTTGAGCTGGGCTCAGATTTCTCATTCATCTCAATATAACACCTAAGTATGAGACATTCATTTGTTTTAAAGACTAAACTAATGATAAGCACGAGGCAGTTTGATTCACTGGCTTGTTGTTAAACACTACAATTTGATGTCATCTTTATACTCATGGGTTGTAAATATAAATGAGGAGGCAAAGTTTGGTTCTTATCTGTTTTCCATTTGTGCACCAAAATGCATTCAGCGTGCTGTTATCAGGATTTCCCCCCCCCCCCAGTAACCCTGTGCCATGGAAACGACTTCCTTTAGGGGTTTATGGGGTTCTGCTATTATGTATCTACATTGTAAATAATTAACATTGGCTCGCATGGGTTTTTATACTATACAGGGACAATGGCGTAAACAGTCAGGGTGGAGTGTCCTAATGAAAACAAACAATGGAGGGGAGGGAGCAAGTTAAATGTGTGTGTCAACAAACTTCAGTGGAAGCTTAACGCTACACACCTCATACACTGGCACAGCTGTTAATCCAACTTCAGAGGTCAGTGGTTATGAAACGTTGGACGAGAATCCAGGAAAATAAAACAAAATTGTGCAGCTGCAAAGAAGCTTGCATTTGGGACTCCAGGCTTTATTTACACTGAAACAAAGATAAGGTACTGCATGCCAGTTTGAGACCTAGGCTGCACTGGCTGCACTGTTTTATGCATTAAGCTGACCTGATACAATATCTGCTGATTATTTGAGTTATAAACATATGGGCAGAACACACCTGGTTGCATAATTTTTTACGAGCTTGCAAATAGCAGGAAATCCTAACCAATGCTATAAACTTCTATATTAACAGCACTGGTGTCTAATTCCTGGCAATCTGGGTAGGGTTTAGAGAGTAGTCTAATACTTAAGGCAAAACTCAACCCTGAAACCCATGTTTATTATGAAATATTTGTGACATGTTCAGAGATTCCAGTGCTAATCTGTTGGTCAGTTCTGTATTTTCATTATTCCGGTGAGACGGTAGTGGGTGTGTGGCTCACTGCTGTCACAGAGGGACATTGTTATTACTAGTGCAGTTACAATGGCATTTAATAGGAGAAAAAAAAAATCATCTCAGATGGTAATGTTTTAAGAATAACTTCTAAAAACCACTTAGAAAGAGCTCATTTTCTTTCTACCATTTACCAGCAATGTTCAACATCATATTAATAATGAGAGATCCAACATAGAAATAGTTTAGACGTTGGTACAAACACTGGACTCAAAGTCCTAGAATGCAATGCAGCAATACAACACAATTGATTACGCTAGAGACTTGGCTTGGCTAGTTAGCAATCTATGAGACAGCGTGCCCGATGGCATTAGCATGAAAGTTGAAGCTTTTTAAGCTGATCTGTTTGAGCAGAGTGTACAAATGAGGAGGTGAGAGAGCTGAACAGATTAAAGTGCCGCTGCATCAGTCTCTTTAGGTAGAGATGAAGTGAGGGCTAAATCCTACTGGCACACCACTATCAGTTGCTAGTTAAACAGCATTGTGGGTAGTGTAGGAAACCAGGAATTTTAAAGTAAAAAAAAAAAAAAAAATCAACTCAGAATTTAATCATAAAACATATATTTCGCACAACTGAAGATTGTGTACTGATTATACACAGTGATACTTTGTCGACTTTGGGTAGTAAAGGTGTCAGCTACATGTCAAATGGCATTAATCAGTGTTAAAGCAGCAAACTGCAGCTCAGGCACAAAAACAAATCTGAACTTTCAGCTTTTCTGCCTGCAAGGCTAACCAAGGACTAAGACTGAACATGTGATGGGTTTAGAGACTTCTGGAATGTGTTCCTCTTTAATGCTATTGTGCATTTAAACTAGCCTGCTAGCTCAAATGCTTCAAAAAAAAAAAAGAAGAAGAAGAAGAAGAAAAAGTTAGCAAGGCATTTGTTTAAAATAGCACTAATGTGAGTCTATCAAAGCTGTCTAAAACAAATAGTAGCACGAAAGTACTTCTAAAGTTCAGCTGGCCTTAAAAGTCACTGGGAAGTCACTGGGTCATAAAACAAAATGTTAGTTTGAGCACACTCTCAGAAAACCTTTCCTTGTTGCTGGGGTGGCACTCTTATGGATATACCTTTTGTACCTTTCATACGTGAAGTGTCAAAGTAACATTGTGTCATATTTGTATAAATTAAGAGTGAAACTAAGCCTTTGGACCGCTACATCAGTGAAGTATTGCATTTACGTAGCTGTGCCAGTCCTCACAGCTCTAGGGTCCCCACTTTGAACTGAGCTTGTGCCCATGTTTCCTCGGGGTTCTCTAGTTTCCTCCCAAAAGCATGATCATAGGTGGATTGTCAACTATACATTGCCTCTAGGTTGTGAATGACTTTGCATGGTACCCTGTGATGAACTGGGTGTATTCCCGTCTCAAGCGCCAAGTTCCCGGGATCCACTGCGACCCTGAGCAGGATAAAGTGTTTCCTGAAGATAAATGACATAACTGTCCCACTTAGATGGTTTAACCTACTGATTTTTTGCAACCAAATAAAAGTAGAGTAAAGGAGTCATGTAAATGATGTGAGCCCATTCAAATTAGGTCTTTGCAATGACCTTGGTTTCCCCTTTTCCCTAAACAACCCCGGTCTTGCTGAGCAAGTCTGAACCACCTTTTAAGCTGGAAGAAATATTGCTGACGTGTGATAAAACAAAATACATTACATTGACTTACACTCAAAGCACTAACAATGAGAATAATGAGCCCCAGAGTGCAGAATGTAATGAATTCCATGGTTACATGACCTTACAGAGTTTAAGTCAATAGCCACCACAATGTGAGCAAAATATAACAGTAGAAAAGGTATTCCAGAGGTAAAACCAGAGATAAGCGCTGTGTTTGTGGTCTGAATCTTGATAGATATTGCTACTTTCTCCTATTCTGGTCTGAAGCCAGTGTTGTGTTAGTTTTGTGCAGCTCCTCTATGCTTGACCAAGAGCAAAATGTAGGCCAGTGTAGCTGATCGTAGATCAGTATTAAGTATCCAATCACGAATGGCTGCAGTCGGCACGTGAAGGGCCTTCAAACAACACTACAGCACTGCCAAAAGACTACAGCTGATAAAGCCTGGCCATGTGTAACTACTTTAACCATGCAAATTGTTGGACTAGGACTGAGGGTTGGACTAGCGCAGGGGTGGCTGTGGCATTGATTCAGCAATTCCTGAGGTGTAAAGGAACATTCAATGTTAAACATCAAAACATTCAACCTGTATTCATAGTTGTTCAAATTGGTGTTAGGGTGGTTATTTTGTCAATCCTCAAGCTGCTTTTATGGTTAGAGATGGCACAAAAATGACCTTCCATTGATTTCCTGATGTGATGTTTTGGCTCAAGAAATGCCCAACATTTTAAACAGCTTTGCAATACCAAGAGGTTACATTATTTTGTGAATGATTAATATGTATTTTAACACCATTGCTCAACAATGTACACTATATGAAGGTACGTGGGCACCTGACCATCACACACCCCCCATTTTGTTGTTATAACAGCCTCCACTTTTCTGGGAAGGCTTACCACAAGACTCTGAAAGGTGCCTGTGGGGATTTGGATTTGTTCTCATTCAGCCACGAGATCATTAGTAAGGTCAGGCACTGATGCCGAGTGAGAAGGCCTGGTTCAGGGCTCGGGCCACTCGAGTTCTTCCATATCAACCTTGGCAAACCACGTCTTTATGGACCTCACTTTGTGATTAAGAAACAGGTTTGGGTCCTTCAGTTCCAGTGAAGGGAAATCTAAATGATACAGTATACAAAATCATTCTAGACAATTGTGTGCTTCCAACTTTGTGGCAACAGTCTGAGGAAGAACCACATGTGGGTATGAATGTCAGGTGTCCACATACGTTTGACCATATAGTGTAACTAATAATCATAGTCTTTGTATTGGGTACACAGATAGTATTCTAGCTGTAGCTCTGGCTAGTAGCTCCAGTTATCTCCATTCCCACACCAAGTATTGTTCAAGTCCTTCATACTGGCATCAACTTCCTTAATTAATCAGTTTCTGCTGCATATCTGACCATGATGTAGAAACATTTTTATCAGGGGCTGTTTCATGTTAAATTGAATGGAAGTATATGGATGAATAGTCACCACAGATGGAGGTCAAAAGCTTGAGGCAAGATACAGAGGGTAAGACATTGGGAGTGTAGGAGTCAGCCGGGCGACAGGCTCCTGGTGGTGTAAGGTGTGGAAAGTGCCAGAAAATGCTTTTGGACATTGAATGCATTTGTTGCCAAGAGCATGTCCTTATCCTTAGTAGAAAGGTTTTCTCAAAGTTGTGGGATTTGAATGCTTAAAGCCTTCTCAGAGGTTTTACTTGGAATCGTTTCTGATTAGGCAAACACTATGTTCAAGGGTTCTGTATGGAATCTTAGTAGCTTCCGTTAAATCTATTCTTATGCCAAGGATTGTTTAAGTTCTTTGTAAAAGCACCAACTTCTTTAATTAGAAAAACAGCTTCTGTTCCATATCTGACCACAGTGTCGAAGTGTTCCTATCTGCCATTGTTCCATGTTAATTTGAATCCATATATGGATGACGAGTTGTTGTACATGGAGGCCAAAAGCCTAAGACGAGATACAGAGGGTAAGACTACCAATGTGGGAGTCAGTTGTGCGACAGGGTTGTGTTGGGGTAAGGTGTGGAAAGCACCAGACAATGCTTTCCGACATCAGATGTATTTGTTGCCAAGGGCTTGTCCTCATTCTTAGAAGTGTTAAGACTTCTATAGACTTCTAAGAAAGGTTTCCTCAAGGGTGTTGGGTTTTAGATTGTTAATGGTTTCTCTAGGGGTTTTATGATTTTTGAAAGGGAAACGCACTGTTGTAGGGTTCTGCATAAAATCTCTGCAGGTTTCACCAGACGGACAACCCTTAAGGTTTCTAGATTGCATGAGTTTAGTGTTATAAGGTGCTATCTGGGAACAGGGAACACTATTTATATAGTGCTATATATAACACTATGGTCACCATTTAACCTTTCCTCTAAAAGTGTGCAACATTTTGACACATTTGATTTAACATGAGGAATAGAAAAAAGGCATCTGCCAAATATGGTCATTGTAAATATAAATTTAATCAACAGGTTGCAGGGCCATGCAGTATTTGGCCTGTGGTCAAGGCTGTATTTGGCTGCTACAGTCTTTTTTTTTTTTTTTTTTTTCTCCAACAAAAGTTCTTCAGAAGCCAAATCTAAAGAACTATCTCTTGAGCAAAATGGTACTGCAAATATGCCGCAGGTAACAGCGTGTTTACTTACAGGACATCCCTGTAAAATTACAGCTTTACCTTTGACTGCAACAAAGTGCTGAACACCGAAAAATCCTTCCATAAATCCCAACATATCAATTACACATGTTTTTAATCCATTTATGTGGAGTGTTACCTGTTACTATAGAAACGATAATGTATTACAACGAGCACATTGATATAAACCCGTGAATTGCCTCACAGAAATAATCAACTTCTGACTATTCGAATATTCAGCAGTGCAGTTGGATAAAATTAAATCAGTACTCCACTTGTTGATGAATATTATGTTGCTGCATTGAATATGCATTGATATTTCTGAAATGCTTTGGAATGATGCCTCATGGAATGTGGGACATTTCATATGTCAGACCACACCTTAAAACTCCAGACGCTGAATAACTTCTGGCTAACGTTGCATCCTCCTGTTAGCGGTATCTTTGTTTCTGTCTCTTGTCCAAATGATTGCTTTTTCTCACTTACAAAACCCTTTAGCACTCTTCCCCTCCGAATTTAAAAATAAAAATCGACAATATAGTTCAGCAGATCTCTCCTCATTTGACCCCTTTCTTCCCTAATCTCCTCCCACATCCCCTACTCAGCGGCCATTTGATGTTTCACAGAAGCCTTTTGTTGCTTATACAGATCTCTGATATCCACATGTACACACTGGCCATTACAGAATCACCCACAAGTTATGTAATAGCTCAGAGGGGGGAAAAAAACAGGGTCAGGCAGGGACAGAGAGAGAGAGAGAGAGAGAGAGAGAGGAGATAGAGAGAGATAACGGAGTGCGGGAGGAGAGTAGTCATGCATTTAATCGTTTCATTTATTGTTCCACACGTTGATTCCAAGTGAGGTTTGTTCCTCTTTAAACAAGCATTAGTTACTGCACCTTGTAACTAGACCGTTTTTATGATTTGCAAATAAAGACACTTGTAAATGTGTGGTGTTTACATCATTAGATCGGCAATACAGCGGGAGCCACTGCAGTCTGATATTGCAGATATTTACTGTACGTGACTTCCTATAGAGAAACACAAAACACGTTTTAGTCTCGGCAGTGATATCGTCAAGAGATCGCGTGTAAAGACCTTTTCTACATGTTTTTGCTTTATTTAGTGAGTATGACACCTTCAAGAGCAACAGCAGACAATTAGTTGTGAATCCACAAAGAATATGCTTGGGTCTTATTTTCCACGATCAGGTTAACAAGAGAAAGCTTTCAATTAACAGTTTTTTGAAAAAAAAAAAAAAAAAGATCCACACTCCTTTTCTGAGGAGTGCGGCGACGCAATGTGAAAGCTTTCCTGAAAAAACATAAAAAATAAAAAAAATAATAAAAAGCTTTGAATTCCTTTCCTGATCAAACCTATCTACTTTGCATATAACAAGTCTGATTATTAGGCCTTATTATATCCTGCTCTGCTCATCGTATGTTCTGCTATAGGGTGAAAATATGCACTTTATTGTGATCAAGTCTCCCTTTCCCTCCACTGTTCTTAGTCAGATCCTGATAATAAGATTACTCTGCGAAATTAAACAACAGCAACCAAAACAACTGTATTTCTGCTTTAATACGTGATATTACGTTTGAATTGTAATCTTTCTTCCCGTTTGAAATCTCCTTCCTGTCTGCCTTGGCAAGTTTTCATTGTTCGGGTTTATTGGGCATTCAGGATGTGATGTGTAACCTACAGTTCATTTTGATGACACCTTTGAAGAGGAAGTCAGCTAATACAGGACATGAACCTTGTTAACTGCTTAAAGAGACAGTTCCAACTGATGCACCAGTATCATATTTGAAGCATATTTTATGCACATTCTTGAGCACAGAGTAGGTCTGATGCGGCACTCGGTTTCTCATACTCATAGTGACGTAAGGTCGTCACGCTTATGAACAAACGATACAAAACGACGTTGATCTGGCTGTATTTTATGATTAATCAAAGCAAAGTAGACCGCAAACTGGCCTGTAAAAAATATCGTAAGGTAGAACTACAGCATCTTCCTACAATACAAGTCCCCTAATAAAATATCATAAAATTCATGGCCTCTTTTTGAACCTGAGAAATATTAACAGAGATAAATAGCACGTTCCGTGACGTCCCCGATCGATCAATCCTATGTACGTTACCCGTTTTGGTAGAAATATCACTATCGGTATTGACGAGGACCAAAAAACATTTATTCATGTGAAAAAAAGTTAATTGTATCGCTGCATCCCAATAACAAAGCAACAGGTTTAAATCTACTCAGCCCTCTAATAGTGACAGCCTTGTATTTATATAACCAGCCTTTCAGATGCCATACCCAGAAGCAATTCTAGCACTTCATAAATCAATTCCTGTTAGATATGTTTCATGTGCGAACAATCCAGTCTTATTGAACGAGTCACGTGAATGAGCGGATGTCGATGTTGGTCTCTGCCATGCGCTGAGTCATTCTTATTGTTCGGTTGCTTCTGACAGGCTTAATGATTATCCGGCATAGATTTTACACAGACTTACTGTATATTACCTTATCTGTTGGTCTCTTTAAAAAATGTGTTAATTGCTTAAATAATAATTACGATTGTGTGAACGCTGAACCCGGTTCACCTACGCCCCCTTGAGTCATTGAATCCTTTCAGTCGTGACCAAGATTCGTTCATCTGTTGTCCAGCTGTTTGACTCTTTCAGTGAATCAGTGAATCAGTTAAGTCAGTGACTTCATTGAGTCCTGGATATTTTCAGTGTTTCAGTGCATGCAACAGTATTCTGTATTGGGCACGGTGTGCAAAATAATTCTTATTCTAAACATGGACAAATGAGTGTATTATAAAATAATGATAACTAGTTTTATCAGTGAATCATTGAATGAATCTGAAAGAATCATTTATCCGAACAGACTCGGTTGACTTGAGTCATTGAAATGTCTCATAGATTTCAACACGGGCTTGTAAAGTTTTATCATACCGCAGCTCTGGCCGTGTATAAATTTACATTTATTCATTTTGGAAATGATTTTATCGAAAGTGAGGTGGAATACAATTTAAGGACAGAGCTGTGCAGTTAAAGGTTAAGGGTCCAGCAGTGGCTGTCTTACAGTCCCGGGATTTAACCTCACAACCTTATGATAAATATCACAGAACTGAGAACCTCTGAGGTTTAGAAAGTCCACATCTAATTCCACGTCCAAGTATTGTTTTATTTAATCACTTATTCAAATGCAATTTCTTCTCAGTTGGTGCCTCCTCCAAGGTTTCACTTTTATTGCGGCAGCATCCGGCGAGTTTATTTGTAAATGGAGGTCAAAAAACATTCAAATAAAAGGAATAACACAACCAAAAGTAATGCCACGGGTGGGCGATTAAGTAGCCCGTACATCCAGGACAAGCAGATTTCATGTCTGGGCCATTAGTTTTATATTCATAGTTGCCTCTCATACAAGTAGATTCAACAAGCATGTGGTGTGTAGGTTTAAACTTAACGTGCTTCGTGTGTAAAGGAAATAAATTGCAGCATAAAGGCACCAAATAAATCTCCTGTTATAACACAAAGTCACTTTGTGACTAGCTAGACACTGATAATATTTTTATCACTATACATTATTATATTCTGTTAGCTACCACCCTTTCAGTAATCAGTACCTAATCAGTAAGGTTTCCAGGCAACCAAAACGTGGGACATATTTCATTGTTTTTCTTGCTCTAGCAGACCCGATCCAGCTAATCAGCTGATGAAAAGTCAGTGTCGGTGAATTAGAGCTGAGAAACCACTAAACTGTGCATTAAAGTGTGCAGGTCCAGGGTGCTCAGTGACCCACATGCTTTTTGTTGATACGAACTTGCCTCGGGTTTTAGACTATGCAATTACCGGAGTCTTTCAACACTATTACTTGTCGCATGGTATGAGACAATCCAAATAAAATCTTGCTCGGATTTTATAACAGATTTCTGATGTCAGATTATATACGATGAACATCCTTTTATTGATCTGTGATAAGAAGAAAATGACGTCATGGTATGTTGGGTATGGTGGCTTAGTGATTAGCACGTTTGCCTCACACCTCCGGGGTTGGGGGATCGAATCCTGCCTCCAAACTGTGTGCATGGAGTCCCCCCGTGCTTCGGGGGTTTCCTCGTGGTACTCCGGTTTCCTCTCCCAGTCCAAAGACATGCGTTGTAAGTTGACTAGCATTTCCAAATTGTCGGTAGTGTGTGAATGTGTGTGCGATTGTGCCCTGCCATGGGTTGGCACCCAAATCAGTATGTCCCCCGCCTTGTGTCCTGAGTTGTGCCCCTTGTCCCCTGCGACCCTGTGTAGGATAAGTGGTATGGAAAATGGTCGGATGGATGTTTATGTCATCAGTCGGTGCGACCCTGTGTAGGATAAATGGTATGGAAAATGGTTGGATGTATGTTTATGTCATCAGTCGGTGCGACCCAGGCTCGTGCAGAAAATGGAACAGTACCAGGTGTCTTTGGTCGCAGTGGAACTAAATTGGCACTGCATTATGCATTCTAAGCAAATAATCCTTTTTAAAACGATGTAAAAATGGAAAGCCGGCTTGTTTGGAAAAGTCTATGACACCCTATTCATTTTTTATAACCAACTGAATGCACAAATGTACGTTGCTGTATTCCATATTTATAGACTTCGACGCGTGGCATCGAAGTCTATAAATGGCTGTAATGTATCGGTCTATATAAATAGTTCTTCGAAATACTGCAGCTGTGAGCTGTGCACTTGGCTCTGACGCACATGGTTCCGTATGCATTGTGTGCATCGCGTGGCACTGTGGGCTTCATGAGCCAGAACAGGTTCTGCTCTCCAGGCGAGAGCCGCCCCGGTGTGAGGAAACAGTGCTGAGGAAGCAGCGGGGCAGGAGGGAAGGGAACAGTTTGCACTGGAACCGGGCCAAGTTTCAATGTTCCTCAGCCAGATGAAAGGGCATATCCCTGTGAGAGCACTAATCACCACTTAATTGTATGTTCTTCTACAAAATTAATGGACAGCATTGATTTGATTAATACAGACACGGCAGGATGCTAATATCCAATTAAATCCCAACCTTGCGAAAGCTGCCCCGGTACATGATGGTTACGGGCTGGGTTCGTACATGCAGCACATACCACACACACACACACTAATGAGTAGATTTAGTTACTGAGATAAATGGTGTGGTTTAAACCCCTGAGTCCATTTTATTAGTTATAAATAATTTCTCAAACAAGATTCCAGCATTCTTCAGTAATTAAAAAGTTAAACAGTGTATTCTCACTGAGTGAAAACATAGTGATGATAATGCAACAACAACAACAAAAAAAAAAGCATAAAAGAGTGTACTGACTGAGATATCAGGTGGTACTCATTAAGAGATGGCGGCGGTTAGTGACTGTCTGAATGACATATACGTTGTCACACCCTTCTTTTTTTTTTTTTTTTTTCAGTGGAGAAATTTCTAAGTGGATAGAATTTCTCAAGCACCCCGTAAACCAATCCATCTCCATTTTAAATAATATGTTCTTGACGCACCAGCTGAGTCAAAGTCCGCGTCTGACTTTTGGACTTGCAGGAGGGCGCAGTTTTAATTCGAATACAACTGCATCCCGTTTGGTGTAGATGAAGCCCCGTTACCATCGCCATCATCAAAGGCTTTTCCCAGGCCAAACTCATCAATCTCAGAGTGACTGCGTTAAACATGTGGGCTGAGTCGAGTTTGTCATGGCGAGATCAAAAACGTCTTGCAGCGTCAGGCGAGGGAAGATTTACAAGCTGGGAAAGTACTATTTGAGGAACGCCAGCCGATGAGCCAATTGCAGCATGTTTGTTCCGCGGCAGAAAGCCCCTTTTAGTGACGACAGCGATAGACGAGTACAAAAAAAAAAAAAAAAGTCCAAACAAAAAAGGTACACGACACCACAGATACAGTAATCCTTTTTGTCAGGCATGCCATTTGGCATTCGACCTGAAATACAAGTATAAATAGCAGGGTATCATCATTGTTAATTATGATATTATACTAGAGGGTACAAACTCATGTCAGACAAATGTTGTCTGTTTTGGAAATCAAGTGCACCTGTGAAAAATTGCTCTTGCCTTAAATTACTACCCTCGAACTAACAATGACGCAGTGTCACATTCTCTTGGTAAACAGTGCGCATGCGTGCACACACACTCACACAGAAACAGCACTGGGTTGGCACACTAATAAAGTGTAGTTCCTGCACGCTAGGGATTCTGCGCTCAGAATGGCTGTCCTCATTTGAACCTTCCTTCGGTGAAGCTGCGCCAGGTTTCTGCGAGGCACAGGGAGAATTGCTCGCCCCGGTGCCTGCACTGCCTATCTCGCATGCAGGCCGCACTTCTCACTTATGAGTTAGCTGAAAAGTTTTTCCCGGGGAACATTTTGTTGTGCTATTTTCTTTTTCTCATTTCTAATGTAAGCTGTGGAAAGGCGTGCTAGGTAGAAGGAGAGCATGTCTTCCCCAGTAACATGCTAGAATCTCAGTTTGGCATTAGTATTACATAACGCATTATTACATAACACCAGTTTAATAAACCCAGTAGCAGGTCTTTTTTTGTCTGTCTGTCCACGGCCGCTATGGTCCTAAAAAGTACGACTGAAAAAGTTGTTCATCCAGATTTCTAGATGTGTGTGATGAGGCCACGTTAGGTAGGGTTAAAAGAAAAAGGAAGCTTGACAGTCACGACCGCTATCTGTGCATGAATGCACAAACAAAGCGCAGCTCAATCATTCATGTTTAATTGCAGGTTTGCTTAAGTGTTCACGATGAAATGCTTTTTTTTTTTTTCCCCCTTCCTGCTAAACGTATTTTACTTTGTCTGTGGATGAGGCTCAGCTAAGCAACCAGGCAGACTCACCCACGCGGTCGGAAACGGCAGCCGTTAATGAAGGCTCTTGAATTTTTTTTATTTTTTTAAATGAATTGTTCCGCATGGGTTGTTGGCAAAGTAGGTCAGGCTCAGTATATCTCAATTAAACAAGGGGGGGAGAAGCGAGAGCGGAAATCGAGCAAAGTTCGCCAGCACATTTTACATGCATGCACATGCACAAATGCACACATGCGAACTAAACTCCCAGTTTAGTCACAAAGTGGCCGACGCTGCAACACTGAATGTGACCTAGAAAGTGAGCCATGTGTGTCCCAACCCCCATTCTTATACAACAGCAAGGGACACACTTGTCAGGCCATTAAAGTGGAGAAAATTTTTAACATGCTTGTTCATCTTGCCGTATCTAGGACATAGGGCACTGAGGTCATAAATCAGTGCTGCTCATGACCTAGAGTGTGAGCTAACAACTCACTGAACCAGCAGGTGAAAAAACATAAATATGTGTCGGACAGCGCTTCGCAGAAAAGATACCATGTCATGTTTACGTGTCGAAAGAGGAGCCTCAAAGAGAAGAAGCCGAAAAGGAAATGCAGGCAGGACACCGGTGTAAGAATGCCACCAGCATGAAAACAGTGTGGAGTAACAGCTGTGAATGGGATGCAAATGCAATGAGTGGATTTAGGACTGAGGGCAGGTTTGTGGTTTTAGCCATCTCCAGACGTGAGACCATTTTCAGCAAGAGTTGGTACGTTCTTAGGTTCGGTTTATGTGAGGTCAAATGTGGTTCAGGCTGTCTGTGAAAGCCGGACATCGAATAACGTGATTGGTCAATGTACTTCCTTCCTTCACAATGGTGGGGAAAGGCATTGTTGTGGTGTGCAGTTGAGTGGGCTGACCTCGTTGTTTAAATGCACAGATGCAGGAGTTGCTCTAGACATCCGTACACCGGGTGGCAGTGTACACGTAAAACATGGACCTGAAGTGAAAAACTTGGAGCAAGGGACTCTGCTACCACATCATTTGTTGTTGTCATCCTCTACACACATAATCCAACAAATTCTGAAAGATTGAGGGGAAAAAATGCATCTCTGATACTTCTCAAATTCCACTGTTTTTCAACGGTTGCGATGGTGATATGAACGATCTGTCAGATGTCTGTTTGGTGGGATTTGGTTCATCAGACACAAGGCTTGCACAGTCTTGTTGTGTATAACCAGGCAACGTTGAGGGAAAGACCACATTTGAACCACTGTCAAGCGAAAGTAAAGAAACATTGACCAGTTGGAGCAAACTTAAGGAAGCACTAAATAGACCTAAATCAAACTAAATAAACATTAATTAGAACAATAAAGAGGCTGCAACAGGTAATGTTGGGTTGTCTTAAAGCTTTGTGGTCAAGGGTTCAATCCAGAGCTTGGGCTGCTGTCTACATAGAGATCTGTATGTTCTCCTGGTGTCCCTTTGGTCTTCCTCCTGGTACACTCCTCGAACCTTTCAAAAATTTGCTGTTATATGGTTATCTAAGGTGTGTGTGTGTGTGTGTGTGTAATGCCCTGTCATGGACTGCTGTCCCATTCCAGACTTGTGCCCAGTGTTCCTGGGATAGGCCCCTGATCAACCGCAGCTCTGACCAGTTACAGAGGATGAAGGCATTGGAGAAAGAATAATAAATGATTGTAGCTAATATTCCACATGTTGTGGTGCGGCAGCAGAAGTTATATATAAAATGTATGCGTAGGAAGGAATTTGTGTGCATTTTTGCATCGCAGTGATGATGTCCTCTTTCAAGTGAGTCCGGAATCACCCTTATGTTTCCTCTAGAGCATTTGGGCCAGGTATAAAAAACGCCCTACGACAATGCTTTCCTTGAACCGTGGGAAACCATAGCTGTGCTGCATTGTTCTGTCTACCTGATACGTAGCCGTGAGACTAGTTCGGATTGGACATACCTCATCTGTTCTTTACCGTCTGCTACTCACTCTCCTAATGATTTCTGAGCCACACCGAGGTAGAGTAACAGATAAATTTAGAGTGAGATAAATAACATAGGAAAGAGAGAATGTGTGTGTGTGAGAGAGAGGCACAGGGTTTTGTTTGGTCTGAAACTATCAAGCAGCAAGTTCTGCACTTCCAGTTGGAATGTTCTAGATAGAAATTCTCCTTTTGGCTGAGGTAAGACTGGAAAGAAAAACAGAAAGGAAGAGAGAGAGAGGTACTGAGTAATTGCCAACATTTGCAAGTCTCTGAACAGCACTAAAAAAAGGAGCTGACCTTTTGACCACTAGTGACAGCTTACTAGTGGAAAATAGGAAATGGCCTGCAAAGCCACTACAGAAATATGTATCTCAAAAGATATAAAATCACGAGATTAGCAAATGTTAATTTCCTCAGGCATGTTTCATGTTAAAAGGTCCCGAGTGGTGCAACACAAAAGTATTTGCCCTATCATAGGGGCATTGCAAGTTTGAATCTCGGTGATGCCGTAGCCATCCAAGGGTGAGTGCTTGGGGTGGGAGGGATGGCAATACTCTATTCCCTTTCAATCAGAGTGACACTAACCATTTATGGGCATCTGTGACTTCATAGATGTGGAAGACGGCAGTTTGTGCATTCCTCAGGATTGTGTTTAGTTGCCCTGTGACGTTAACACGAGCAGCAGTGTGATTAGATGGGGTAAAAATCCAAAAAAAGAAAGCTATTTCGAAAAATGAATAACTGCTCAGCTGAAATAGAGGACTTAATGCAATAAACCTCCACACCACATAAATCTTACTAATGCAAATGAGCGTTTAATCCATGCTTCAGGCATAGCTCAAGCTTACATCTGGTGCGCTAATTTGTTACATTATGGCTGATGCGAATAGCTCCAGTAGAGCTTGCAAAGCCAGCAAGCTCATTCGTGAAAACACTACAGAGAACTAAAAGCTCGATTCTTGCCTGATCTAGCCAGAAAAAAAAAATGGACCAGGTCAGGAAACATTGAGGTCATCTTTGTCTTAGTGACTGCACAGTCTATCTGACCCTGTTTGTGTCTGATTGTTCAGCAAGGGTGATGCTTTCCTTAAATCTACCCTAATGTCTATTAGATCTGCTAACAGGGTGTGTAAAATTGCTACTTTGACATAGCCAGCCTGGTCATTAACCCACTTTAGTGATGCTGTAAGTCAGTGCTGTTGCCAATGTCTTTACACTCCAGAAATAAAGTTTGGGATGTTGCCAGTATGCTGCACATGGCACATGTTCCTGAGCTGTGCTTGGTAAAGCTGCCACTTTCAGGTGGACGAGAAAAAGGAGGTCTTCCTACAGCTTCTGTGAATGTTTTTCAGGTGCATTGATTCAACCACACTGGCAGTTTTTGTACGTGTGGGAATCCGAGGCCGCCGATGACCTCAGTCAGGAAGGGTTTGGAGAATGGGATTTATGGGAAATGGGAAAGGTGGAGAAACATTGGCACTGACGGACTAGGCTAGGCTCTGTCAATGTCAGAGGACCTGTTGAAGTTCGTCCCTCCGCTCTGGTTTCCCCCCAATGTGAACTTGATAGCCCATCGAAAGCCTACTTAGTCCATTCATTATACACACCCACCCACACATGCACATGCACCCATCAGGACATGTGAATCTCTTCTCACATGACTCACAGACGACCTTTCAAAAAAAAAAAAAAAAAAAAAAAAAAAACACGAGTGTTAAAGGCTGTCATGAAGCTCCCATCCTCAGCCGGCTGTGCATACCATTTTGGACGGAGGCCCTTGTTCCAGTGGCTGGTTCCTAATTGGCGAGTACAGGCTGTGAACTGTGAACGGAGCCTGCACTGAGGCCAAAAATTGTCACCGTGTATTCCACGGAAAGTTTCATCTGCCTCAGAGAAACATTACCACATGGTATAAGAATGGCATGTGGTTAAATCAGCAGCATGCATCTGCTATCAACACAAGCATGACCGAAGGGTGCTACAGTTCATTCACCGTAGTACACAGCAGTTGGGAATTACACTTAAATGTTCTTAGTAATAGAAACATTTACATCTTTGCTGATGGGCCCAAAGAGCAATAAAGACATGCTAGTCAGGGAACAACTGTTTACAGCTGCTATAACGTGAGCGATAACAGGAACTCTCTTGATTCACAGACGTTGCACAACTATAAATGATAAAAATCACAACGTTGTGTTTGTTAATAAATTTTAAAAAATGGTAATTGTTAGTAGATTGGTGCGGGATAAGATCAGTAAAACAGTTCAGGAGTGTGCTGTGGAAAATAATCAACTTCCAGGCGGTAATAGTAATTCCACATCGGGTCGCATCACACAGCATCCTATAACAGAACATGCCGTCATGTTTTATTCCTTACATACTGGAGTAGCTGGCTGACAGAATTCATTTTCTACAATGGAGTTGTTATTCAGTTTGTCTGTAGCGGCGGCAACTTAATTTTCCTGATGTTTTGCAGATTTCACCCACACAGTACACTGGGCCATATTTGAATATTTATGATTTGCCAAGCAGACGTTATGCACTTAGAACCCATTGGAACCATTGTGTCTTGCCTGCAGCAGTCATAAATGGCTATAGACCTTTTAATAAGTCCATTACAATTACAATCTGTAATAAATCACAGTACGTTTTTTGAATCCAAACCCTTGTTTAAGAGTTCTTAGACAGCTGCTACCAAAAATCATTATTACTATATATATATATATATATATATATATATATATATATATATATATATATATATATATATATATATATATATATATATATATATATATTTTTTTTTTTTTGTCGTTGTTCAATCGTGCCAAGCAAAAACTTTCATCATTCCTAGCTTATTTTTGATAGTCACTTGGATGACAGGATGCTGTTAATTCCAAGCTCTGTTTGCTTATCAATCAAAGCAGCTCTTAAATAAAGCAAATCTCTGCAGCTAAAAATATGATGAGGGCCTGTCCTGTCTTTGTCATGCCTTAAATTTTGAAAGATTTTTGTGGGTTTATTAGACATGCATGAATGCAGTTGTGGCATCGTCTACGGCAGGAGCCAGATGTTCATTTCTCTTCATGAAGCAAAAAAAAAAAAAAAAAAGGGTATCGTGTGAACTAGAGGTGTTTCCCCCAAAGAGATCGCACCAGTGGCTCACCACGATCCAACATGCCAGGAACGGCCAGCGAGAGGGAGAGAACAGGAACCTGTGAGGAGAGGGATCTCTTTTTTTTCCACAGTGTGTATTCAGCTGTTATTCCCGCGAGCAGGCGCAGACTGAAAAAAAAAAAAAAAAAAAAAAAAAAAGATGTGCTAAAATAAGAGAGGTTGAAAACGAAAAGAAGGGTTGTATCTGCATGTATTGACAGCAGTGGGAAAATTAGATGAAGAGCTTGAGCAGCAGTTGCTGCCTCGAAGGGGGACTGATTTGAACAACTTTATCACACATTGCTTAGTGATCCTTTAAAACTCAAGTAAATCAAGCTATGCAGTGGTCCTGGAGATCAGGTATGAAGGCCTGACTTCCTGTGGCGTTATGGAATCCGTGGTTACAGTCACATGTTGGAAAGAATGCCCTTGTGAATACCGCCAGGGCAACTGAGGACATGCTGAGTCACTGGTTGTGTCGTGGGAGTCGTTTTTCGGCGCAGTAGTGACTCCCTCGCTCATGCGCTTCTCCTTCGATCCCAACTCTGCAGGCAGTGTTGGAGTCACTCAGGAGGGACGACGGTCCCTCGAGAGCCCTTGAGAACTCTCCGAGGCGCTTGAGACTTAACTGAGGCCGCAGTCATTCCCTATTTCTCCTCGCCGTGTTTACAGTTTCAGTGTAATTGTTTTGCAGTCATGTTGTTCCACTCAGGCTCCTGGTGGTTCTGCTTTCACCCCCACCAACGCTGAGTTTGTTTCAGATATTCTAGTAATCCATGTGCAGCTGCTTATTTTTCTTTTTCGTTCTTCTTCTTTCTTTTTTTTTTTGCAGCTTTGTTTTTATAGAAAACATCTGCGGAGCTAAAAAAGTAGTGTCTTTTCAATTCCCAGTGCTTTCAAAACTATTTTCGTGAGACAGGCTAGGATATACACTAGCTGAAGTCATTGCTGAAGATGAATGATGATAATCTACTAAAAATGAAGCGTGATGATATACCAGTACAGTAGTAAATGGTGATAAAGACAAAAACAAATTGTGACTTGCTTCACATTGTATTTGTTAGATACAACTGCATAATCAGATTTTTTTAACTAGAAATAAAACTGTTCAATCAATTTTTCTCATGCCTAGGGGGACGAATGGCTGATCAGAGTTACTAGGAAATGTTAGGCGCTTCTAAGCTCAGGCATACTGAGTGGCATGTTTAACTCACGTATAACTTTGCTGGAACTGCAGTTTGAAAAGATATAATGGCTTCTTGTTTCTCAGAGGACACACATTTGAGACCTCCAAGATTGCTAGCTGTTGTATGATTGGGGACTCAACTAGGGTCAAGGTCTTGGTGGCAACATGCTTAGAAGGTCAGTCCAGGCTTCTCTGTCCCCATCCTTAACGTGATCCCAAGATGTTCCCAAGCTAACTGTGAGATCTAATCTCTCTAATGGGTCCTGGAGTCTTGGTCCAGTGGGACGTGCCTGGTACAGCTCTAGTACGAGCTGACCAGGGGGCATTCTTGTAAGGTGCCCAAACTACCTCTTAATTCGGAGGCTACAAGGTTCCCCTGGATTGTTGAGCTCCTCAACCTATTATGGAGAATATGCAACTTCCCAGCAACCCTGTGGAGGAACCTCATACCTCAACATCACATAGATACCGCGAGCTTCGTCTGCAAGTGGAGGTCCTACTTCACAATCACAGACTTCTACAGCATCTCTATCACTGCTGCTGTTGACCAGGAAACCATTCGTCAAACTCACACTGTCTTTTTCCATCACTTGTGATGGACGATACTCAGGAGATCCTGAGATACTTAAACACCTCCACCAGGGGCAAGGTCTCTTACCTTACCTAAAGAGAGTATCCCACCCTTTTCCAGGAGAGAACCGTGGCTTTGAACTCGGACGTGCCGATTTGCACTCCAGCCACTTCATAGCCAGGGCTTTGGTATAGGAAAAGGAATTGGGTGAACACCAGATACAAATGTGCTAACATCAATTTTACCACCCACATGAATCTTAGCAATGTTTGCTAGCTGACACTGGAATATGTCAGAACTTGGTTTATTACATCTTGATTTTTCCCCCACCTGAATACTGAAAAGCAATGGAATCAAATGAAATAGCGATGAGAATGTGTTGTATCTGTGCTTGTTTTCTGATCGTGTCAGTGTTCTTTCACCTTCTGCATGCTCTGCAAAATGGTCTATGTATGTATGTATGTGTGTGTGTGTGTGTGTGTGTGTGTGTGTGTGTGTGTGTATTAGAAAGCCTTTCAGCTAAATGAAGGTCAGCCTGCGCTTGGGCAGGACGGTACGCTTGGTTTCTCTGTTTTCAGGAGGCAGGTGTGATTAATTGCCAGAGTGTCTCCAACTGTACAGAATTGAATCGTGTCCCCTTTGGGCCGACCATTAAGGTAATTGGCCTTTAGTTTTGCAAAGACCATTGAGAGGCATTTATTCTTGCCACTCAGCCCATAACCTTAGATTACAGCTTGCATCCCAGAGTTTCTGGGACATGTCTTGGGACGGGGAGATAGCGGCTAGGCTAATTTGGTAAGGAGTAAAGCAGGGGTGCTTAGCGTGTACTGAGAATAGATATGAGAAGGATGGGTGAGACGGGATAGGAAGGTGTGTACGCATTTCTCTGCCATCATCACTGCAAAAAATATCCTGTCTGCAAAAAAAGAGTAAGTGTTGGGGAAAGGAGAGAGCCATCTGCATTTTTTACTATGTCAACCTAATTATCACAAAATTTCAAGGTGTTTGGAACTGACAGATTTGCTGACGGAGTGGTGAATTGCCCAGGGGCCGAAAATGGGGGCACTTATTCTCCAGTTTCTATTGTGTGATTCCAGTAAATGCAGAAGAGGGTTTTTAAATATAGTACCATACATACATAGCTACATTATTTATGCCAGTGGTTCTCATAGTGGGGTCCATGGACAGACAACCAGGGATCCATGAAGCATAGCCAGCGGGTCTGTGATTATTAAAATGTAGTTAGAGTGATGGAAATCACAATTGGTTTAATCCAAACCTCAAGCTAGGCCTATAAACGTCATCTTACATAGATCTAGTGACATTTTTAATAAATTAAAAAATAAAAAATAAAAATGTTCTGTTGGTGGAAACTTGACGAATAAAAAGATCTACAGCTATGAGAATTAGCCAAAATATTATTGTAAAGGGTCACAGGGTCAGGGTCTCACGGGGTCACGTTTCATATTGTACTTTCGCTGGTTTCTTTTTTTAGGCGAGACGGATTTTGTAGACTTTAACTCTCATACAGGCCATGATTTAGTGTAGTAAACAATAACACACAAAGAGGTGTACCGTTACAGGAAATGTGATGCGGCCTGACGTGAAGCAGAGTTACTGCATGCTAAGCTAGCCAGTTAACAAACATTGCTAATTGTAGTACTGAGAAAGTAGGGGTTTTTGTGGTGGTTTTTTTTTTTTTTTTTTTTAATGATTGTTTATTCTGACAGGTTTGGTTGCTGTTAAATAAATCAGTGATGCAAATAAAGAATTCCATTTGTGTTTACCTGTGACAAGTGCTAGCATCACATGTAAATAAACAGAACAGTTCTATGTTATGCAGTGTCGGTAACTGAGTGTAGGAATAGAGCTATAATGTACAGCATAGTACTGTATAGTGTGGATATGTGAAAGAAGGGAATAGTCTGTTTTGATAGCGTCCATACAATCTGCAGCACTATAGTTATTTCACGAGGTCTCAGTATGGTATTAAATTTAAAAAATGGAAATGGCTCATTTAGGTCTGTTGTATGAATTTATGACTGTTTGACGCGAACCTTCGGCAGCTGATGGAACCCAGAGCGCTAAGACAGCAGTTTCGGCTTTTGTAATAAGTGAATATATGATTTATGGCAGGTGCCTTCCGGCACTGATTTAACCTAGATCTACATGCAATCTGTTTTTCCCATTGTGCCGTTTAAATTCATTTATGTCCCCCAGTGTTTTACAGTTCCAACACGAGTTTACAGAAATAAGCGTGAGTACACAGCAGGGGATTCGGGGGTTGGGGGTTGGTTTGAGAGATCGAAGAGTAAAAGAACGGCTGCAGATGGAATGGAGCACGTAGGGTGAGAGGGTGAACGAGAAAGAAAGGACGAGGTGATAGAAAAAGAGAAGGGGTATGAGGCGAGGATCGGGAGGAAGAGATATAGGAAGAAAGAGCGAGAGAGCAGTAGAGGGAGAAAACCAGACTTGGAGAGGAATGGAGACAGAAAGGGAGGAAGAGAGAGGGATGGAGGGAGAGATGTAGAAAGAGGGATGGATGGAGAGGAAGAGAGAGGGATGGAGAGGGGGAACAGAGCGAGAGGAAGAGCGAGGGACGGTGAGAGAGAGGAAAGGAGAGGAAGAGAGAGGGACGGCGAGAGAGAGGAAAGGAGAGGAAGAGAGAGGGACGGCGAGAGAGAGAGAGGAAAGGAGAGGAAGAGAGAGGGACGGCGAGAGAGAGAGAGAGGAAAGGAGAGGAAGCGAGAAGGATGGAGATAGAGGTAGAGAGACAGGAAGAGAGAGGATAGATAGAGAGTAAGGGACAGCGAGAAAAAGAAAGAAAGAAAAGGCGATAGCATGTGAAAGGTAGAGAGAAATGGAATGAAAGAGCAGGTAGAGAGACATGGAGAGAAAAAGAGAGGTAGAGAGAATGATAAAAAAAAGAGGGAGGAAAGGTGATAGGGATGAAGGGAGAAAGAGAGATAGAGAGATGGAGGGTGGAAGAAAGGTAGAAAGTAGAGCGGGATGAGTGGAGGGAGAAATAGAGACTGAGACTGAGATTGGGGAAACAAACCGAGACAAACAGACAGAGAGAGATAAAGAGCTAGAGAGAGCAAGAGAGGTATGGAAGGGAGAGCAGGAGAGAGAGGGATGGAGGGAGAAAGAGAAAGGTAGAAAGAATGATTAAGGGGAAAGATGTACAGTAGAGAAGGAGGGGGGTGGAGGGAGAAAGAGATGACTGAGGTTATGGGGAAGAGAGACTAACAAGGACAGAGAGAAAAAAGGGAGAACATGAGCGAGAGAGAGAGAGAGACGTTGTGACATAAAGAAAGAGGAAGTCTGCGATTCTTATCAGGCTTCATATGTGGTGTAGAATGTAAACAAAGACGTTTGTATTAAAGTTGGAGAAAAGGTAACTCTCTCTGACCTCTCTCTGACCTCTCTGACCTTCCTCTGACCTCTCTCCTGATCCTCACATCTATTTGTAGACACAATCAGACAGTTTACACAGGAAATGAGGAGTCTATCTGTGCCTTACGTGAGCAAATCACACCATATTCATTTCTCCATAGCAGCCGTCTGGGACTCGCAGTTCATTAAAGCTGCGCTAACGAGATTAGATGGAGTGCAAATGTTCTGGAGTAGGGACAGTACGGAAACGTGTGTCTGGACGTCTAGCGGAGTCAAAGCGAACATGAAACATGACGAGACACTGACGCTTTTTTTTTTTTTTAATATAACATCGTACTGTAGATGATATAAGCAGCAGTATTAAGAGTGGTAAATGAAGTGAAATGTAATGGTGGCTACAGAAAGTTGAGACTGGTGGATGTTGCTAAGGTCAACGTTTCTGACCCTTCTCCTCCTGCTGCAGCTGTGTAATGACCAGTAACACCATGACACAATACTTCTCGCTTTTTCCTTCATTAGCACCCCAACACAATCCAGTTTTCTAGTCATTAGTGAGGGACACGGTTTTACAAATGATTAGCAGGTTTGGCGACGTCTGAAATTTACAGCGACTGAGACGCGGGGCGAGTGGTGCAGAAATTTGGATGGTAACAACTTAAATCACAGTTAGGATTTAATCCAGAAAATTGCGCATTTTGGAATTCCGACCTCAAACGTAGCTATGTACAAGTTACGAGAACGTTACATGTGGGCGGAGTTTGTCTAAAACAGAGGCGTGTTTCAGTTACGTACGATTCTTGGACTTGGAGCGCATATTTCTTGCGTGATCTTGTGATATTGCAATATTAAGTCCAGCATCATGGTCTGACAGTTTAACGTAACCAAAATATATCACGCTGACATGTATATGTCAATACACTCTGACATCACACACACAACTTTGCTAGGTCATGACCTCAGTTTCATATCTCATGGCTTCATTAAGTCGCGCACGCAATTAACTGTCGAGGCATGATTGAAAAAGTAAGGCAAAATAATAGAACGTGCTGGATCAAGTGCTATTCTGTAAGAGGCTGAAGAACGAGCGTACAAGCCATTTTGCTAAATGAAACTGAACTTGCAGTGAATAACATGATAACTCATGAAGCGATACTGTTTATTGACAACACACTAGACTCCTATTAGATGTTTATTCCAATCGTAGTATGTTTCGCAGCAGTCTTTTTACAATCCACATTTTCTATCCCGGGTTTAAAGGCAGGTGCTTGTGTTCAAAGGTGGTGGTCTAGACCGGTGGTCACCAACCCTCTTACTTGTTATCTACCTTCCTGCAGGTTTCATCTCCAACTAAGATCTAACACGTGTTTTAGTTGACCATGAACTTCTTAAGGCAGTGATTAGATGGTCAGGTGGGCTCGATTATGGTTGCCGCTAAAGTCTTCAGGAAGGTAGATCTCCAGGAAGAGGGTTGGTGAGCACTGGTCTAGACAGTATTGAAAAACGGCATCTTGGAGGATTCTACTCAAGAAACAATCTGGCAGTCTCGGAGGCGTGACCTACACGTAGGTGATCTGTTTATGCTGAGTGTTGCAAGCAGAAAATGGACTTAAGTAGGTGCGTAACCCGACTCTGAATACACCTAAGTTTCCCTGCATAAATATTGACGTAACTTTTATTGCCGACTCTGAGAACAGCCCAGTGTGCATGTTTATTAGAGATTTTTGTTTTTCAAAAGTGCTGAAACCTGAGCATTAAAAACTGGCTTTGCATGTGGTGTGTGAAGTAGAGACATCCTAAAATCTTAACTTGGCTTAATGTAACAAAAGAGTGATCAATTGACACCAAATCTCTCACACATTTACCTTGTCATGAGCACTATCTCCTGCCCAAAAGACAAACAGTACAAGAACAGAATGATTTAAGCACGAGTTCATCTCTTAATGACATAGAAAGACCCAATATCACTCATTTATTTATGGTATTTGGCAGACACCCTTATCCTGAGCAACTTACATTTTTTCCCTAGTTATACAGCTGAGCAGTTGAGGGTTAAGGGCCTTGCTCAAGGGCCCAACAGTGGCAGTGCTGGGGTCTGAGCTCATGACCTTCTGATTACTAGTCCAATGTCTTAACCACTGAGCTACCACTGCCGTATTTATATTTATAATGGGAAAAGGAATCAGTGTTAACCTGTTTCCTTATAATGGCTTTGAAACCATGGAAACATTTAAATTGTGTTCTTTCTCGATTACTGTTTTGTCCTTTGGCGAGTGGATAGTGTTTCTGACAAGGTAAGTGTGCGAAAGATTAGCTGTTTTTGGTCACTGTTTTTTCACGTTAAGCGATTTAGAATGTCCCATGAATTAGAGACGACACATCCATCAAGGACTCGTAATGAAGACCATACAGAGACAAACAGTTTGCGCATGTCCACCTGCTCTCCCGTGCATGCCTCGACAGAGCCAAAATACTCTCTGTTTCACAATATAGTTGCCACTGGGCAAGGCTCCAGATGCACCGAGCCCACACAAATAGCTCCCGCATGCCGCTTGCCTGTGGGGACTGATTGTTACTTACACATGTATAAAACATTATTGGAAAGGGAGAGGGGGAAAAAATTCCCAGCTGAAATTCCGTGAGACTGAATTCCTTCCAGCTAATGGGATTGAATGAGGCCTACTCATTGGCCTACATACGTTGTTGTATTCGGGACGCTTATTGCGAATGACATTGATCTGACGAGACATTTAAGCCTTCAGATCCATAGAGGCTTTATATAGCGTAGGGAGGCCGATAGCGTAGCATAGCGCAAGCACATCAGCGGCTCGTTGTCAGGCTGTTGACGCATCAATCCCGACGTGTCATTTTTTTATCCAAGTCAGCACTTTGGTACGCTTTCTCAGCTCTACAAGATACTGGTTATTTTTTGCCTCGATGAAACAGGTTCCTCAGCAACTTTGTTGTGGAGAAAAAAGTTTTCCCTCACTTTCTCGCCCATACTCACTCTCTCTGTCTCGTCTCGTGTGAAGGTACGCTTGACAGTGCCAATGTTTATTCACTTGACCTAGAAACTGTGCATAGCTGGAGCTTCGGAGAGACTGCACAATCTCTCGTCTGGCGCTCAAAGAAGTCATATTTAATTTCCTCTTGGTCTAAATTTGGATGGCCATAAATGGGTTACGTTAGCAGCTAATGCTGTGGAGGAGTGCAGGTGCCTGTCACATGAAAGGTGTTGAGTTTCTGGCAGATTTTTTGTGAGGATCGCTGACATTAGGATGAGGTGCAGCACTGAATGTGCACTATAATAATAATAATAATAATAATAATAATAATAATAATACCACTTAATTATTATTTCTTATTTTTTCTTATTTCTTATTAGCATTTCTGCCACATATTAATTAAAATGCTATGACATATGACACAATACTACTACTACTACTACTAATAATAATAATAATAATAATACCACATCTAATTTATTTCTTAAGTATTATTTCTTATTTTTTCTTATTTCTTATTAGCATTTTAATTTCTTCCACATATGAATTAAAATGCTATGACATATGACACAATACTACTACTACTACTACTACTACTACTACTACTACTACTAATAATAATAATAATAATAATAATAATAATAATAATAATAATAAGGAAACAGCATGAGAAAAACTAGAATAACAGTAAAAACTGCTTGAAAATAGAAAAGCTTATAAAAAATACTTAATACTGATACTTCAGTTTCTCAGCTTTTTAATGTACAGTATCTCACAAAAGTGAGTACACCCTTCACATTTTTGTAAATATTTTATTATATCTTTTCATGGGACAACACTGACGAAATGACACTTTGCTACGATGTAAAGTAGTGAGTGTACAGTTTGTATAACAGTGTAAATTTGATGTCCCCTCAAAATAACTCAACACACAGCCATTAATGTCTAAACCGCTGGCAACAAAAGTGAGTACACCCCTAAGTGAAAATGTCCAAATTGGGCCCAATTAGCCATTTTCCCTCTTCGGTGTCATGTGACTCATTAGTGTTACAAGGTCTCAGGTGTGAATGGGGAGCAGGTGTGTAAAGTTTGGTGTTATCGCTCTCACACTCTCTCATACTGGTCACTGGAAGTTCAACATGGCACCTCATGAACTCTCTGAGGATCTGAAAACAAGAATTGTTGCTCTACATAAAGATGGCCTAGGCTATAAGAAGATTGCCAACACCCTGAAACTGAGCTGCAGCACGGTGGCCAAGACCATACAGCGGTTTAACAGGACAGGTTCCACTCAGAACAGGCCTTGCCATGGTCAACCAAAGAAGTTGAGTGCACGTGCTCAGCATCATATCCAGAGGTTGGCTTTGCAGAATAGACGTATGAGTGCTGCCAGCATTGCTGCAGAGGTTGAAGGGGTGGGGGGTCAGTCTGTCAGTGCTCAGACCATACGCCGCACACTGCATCAAATTGGTCTGCATGGCTGTCGTCCCAGAAGGAAGCCTCTTCTAAAGATTATGCACAAGAAAGCCCACAAACAGTTTTCTGAAGACAAGCAGACTAAGGACATGGATTACTGGAACCATCTTCTGTGGTCTGATGAGACCAAGATAAACTCATTTGGTTCAGATGGCGTCAAGCGTGTGTGGTGGCAACCAGGTGAGGAGTACAAAGACAAGTGTGTCTTGCCTACAGTCAAGCATGGTGGTGGAGGTGTCATGGTCTGGGGCTGCATGAGTGCTGCTAGCAATGGAGAGCTAATGCCAACACGTACTGTGACATACTGAAGCAGAGCACGATCCCCTCCCAAAGGAAACTGGGCCACAGGACAATATTCCATCATGATAACGACCCCAAACACACCTCCAAGACGACCACTGCCTTGCTAAAGAAGCTGAGGTTAAAGTTGATGGACTGGCCAAGCATGTCTCCAGACCTAAACCCTATTGAGCATCTGTGGGGCATCCTCAAACGGAAGGTGGAGGAGCGCAAGGTCTCTAACATCCACCAGCTCTGTGATGTCATCATGGAGGAGTGGAAGAGGACTCCAGTGGCAACCTGTGAAGCTCTGGTGAACTCCATGACCAACAGGGTTAAGGCAGTGCTGGAAAATAATGGTGGCCACACAAAATATTGACACTTTGGGCCCAATTTGGACATTTTCACTTAGGGGTGTACTCACTTTTGTTGCCAGCAGTTTAGACATTAATGGCTGTGTGTTGAGTTATTTTGAGGGGACAGCAAATTTACACTGTTATACAAGCTGTACACTCACTACTTTACATTATAGCAAAGTGTCATTTCATCAGTGTTGTCCCATGAAAAGATATAATAAAATATTTACAAAAATGTGAGGGGTGTACTCACTTTTGTGAGATACTGTATGTATCAATTTACAAATTTAATATGTATTTTTTTAAAAAGACTAAAACAATCCAAAAGAGAAATATTGAATGTTGGAGGTTTTTAATTTAATTGAATTTTATAGTATTTTTAATTTAATTTAATGTACAGGTGAAGGGTCTATAACATTTAAGGGTCTATAACACCATTATGTCATTCGTTTCATAGTGAGCATGCGTAGTTAATTGGAAGCCCTTTGGAATATGGCCTGATTGATATGTAATATATATTCATGGAAGGTTATGATGACGAAGATGTTTATGAGGATCCTGGGTCGTCTAAGAAATGTAATCCGTTCAATCCATTTTAAGGAATTTGAGAGCCCTACTAAGCAGTGAACACAAATAGAGGATTAAGGGTTTGTGTGTGTGTGTGTGTGTGTGTGTGTGTGTGTGTGTGTGTGTGTGTGTGTGTGTGTGTGTGTGTGTGTGTTATAATATGTTATAAAGGACATGAGCTCTCTAATTAGGTCTGAACAAACCGAGAGAAACTGGAGCCATTGGTTTGAAAGGTGACATTACATTCAACATGCAAAACAGTGTCTAGACTGAAACTGAAGCACATAGCCATGGTGACCTGATCTTTATATCTCAGAACTTCCTCATCAGTTTGACCCCTGAGCTGAATTCCACCACAGCACAAGTCAGCATTTGGCTATGTCAATATTTGGTTTACACTAGGGCTGGGTAATACGACAATAAACCATTGATACTGTGATAAATTAGGTTCAAATACACTTTTCTGCAGTATCGTTTGATTGCTGATTGGAAGCAGCTGATTTGATGTTGATGTCCATTTCAGACTTAAAGGAATTATTGTTTTAGATATTAAAGATTAGTATCTCTCTCTCGTTTTTAAAATGTAACAACGACTAGTTGTAAATTTTGGCAAACTGTGGCAGTATACAAGGAATAAAACACTTATAGGAATATAATCAACTTTAAATGTTCACTTTTAAAGGCAACACTACTGTTTTACGGCCAGTTTGTTAGCAAACCTGTATATCGTACTCAATGATTTAGAATAAGTTTCAGTAAATATATAATCAGGTCTCTCTTCATTACATCCTGTATTATCATGAGCATTCATAAGAATAATGGTACTATTAGACTAAGTGTAGACTAGGGATGGGTGACGTGACAAAAATATCATCACGTCACCCATCCCTAGTCTACACTTAGTCTAATAGTATCATTATTCTTATGAATACTCATGACAATACAGGATGTAATGCAGAGAGACCAGATTATATATTTACTAAAACTTATTCTAAATCATTGAAGATATAAGTGAGGAACTTACATATTGCAGTATCACAGATCACAGATGCCACCCATCTGGTCACTAACAGGAGAGAGAAAGCGCCTTTTTATTATTAACCTATTACACAAGTGTTTTGACCTTTATAATTATTGCTGCCACAACACCATGGGACTGATTATCTAATTAAGCCTTAGAATTGAAATAACCAACAACCTCATTGCGCTAAACAACAAATGCAGGCTGTTTCCCAAGCCGCGCCCTTTTCGTCAGGGCAAATTAAAAGCTCTGTAAAAAGACGTTGGGGGAATCAAACCGAGAGACAGATCTTCCCACATTGGTTTGGAAGATGCTGGAAAATGACAGGGAGCAAAGTTCCACATTCTGAAATGCGATCTGTCACTGGACAAACAACGACAACACAATTTAATAGGAAAACGCTTAAAAAATATCAATCTTTAGATGCATAAAGAGTATGATAGTATGTACTGTATGTGTGAGCATAGCGTGCAGCAGGTCTCTCCAGGCACTCTTATCCTGCATCTTATTCATTGTGTTTTCAGAGAACCCACTAATGCAATTACAGATCTTAGACTTGGCGAAGTTTGCAGCTGAAGCAATACTTCGCATGCATGAAGAAATATATAAAGAAGGGAAGAAAGACAGATGGAGAATAAAGAATAAAACATTATAATTTTTTATGAATGAACAACGTTATAGCCACCTTTCCTCTGTTTATAGTTACAGTTAATGTTGTGAAAGGTCTGTGAAACAGGTTAGTTCTCGTTATCACATACGTTATAGCAGCTATAAACAGTCGTTCCTTCCCCAGCCTTAAACGGTAAACTTTTTCTGTCCTGAAGACTTTACCACATCGGAAACCTTAAAGTTACAGCTTTACCTCTGACTGTTGCAAAACACTGACACTGGAGACTCCTTCCAAAAATAAATGGATAGTCCTTCAATATAAACACTTATACATGTTTTTTTTTTTTATCCATTTCTGAGGACCATCTGCTGTCCAAGTCCCCGTACCAGTTCTTACTATAGAAACACTTGTATTAGAACATGCGCATGAATATAACCCTGTTCGTTTTGTTCCTTACATAATAAATATGAAACTACCCTATCATCATTAATGCAATTATGCACTATATTGATCAGTCCGTCCAGGATTTAGCGATTTTGCAATCGCAGAAATTAGTGCAAAATCAAGGAAACTCTGCATTATTCGAAGGAGCTTACAATTTTTCGAAATTACCACAAATTTTCCGCAGATTTGGGCCGAGACGCCTCGTGTGACATCATCACAACGTGCATTCAGCCAAAGCCCTCTTCGATTCACGTGTGTCGAACATGAGTACAGCTAAAAGGTCTCATTTACCAACAAACAGCACTGTGAAAGCGCGTGCAAAACTATTTTGTGCAATTGCAATTTCACCAATTCAAGTAGTTTTCCGCAAATTTTGAAGAAAAAAAAAAGCCACAGCAAAATCAAGCAATTCCTGTGCAGGCTAGTTGATGTCCTTGTAAAGTGTACTCGAAACGCCAGCTAGAAAATGGACCACAGCCTTCGAGTGCATCACGCACGGCGCTGATCAAGATGTGTTTCAGACTCAGGGACCGAGGAGGAGGAAGGACAGGAGGGAGCAAATAAAAACCTCTAAATTCAAGGAAGAGAAAGAGCGCTGAGAAAGAACGAGTGTTTACCGGCACTGCCACGTCAGCTGTCCATGTGGCCCGAGGGCAAAGCTGAGAGAACAGAGGTGGAAACAATAGACAGGATGCTAAAATGGAATTGGGCCAGTTAAAAAAATTAAACGCGCTTCTGAAGCTGTGCAGTTTTAACAAAAAATCAATCAATAAATTTAAACAAAGACACTTTATCGATGCTTTTGTGAGAATCAGATCGATATTAAGCAAGTAGGTAAGTAGGCCTTGAAATATATGAAAATTAAGGAGTAAAGTTACGAGTAATATACTGTACATGATCTTCTTAAAAAAAAGAAAAGAATTTCTTTTAAGTGCTAAAGAGCAGGATTGCCCAGTAGACCCCTCGGTTTTTCATTTGCAAATGAAATCAGGCTAAGACGAGGTGAGACTTCACATTTAACAGGTGACTGTCCCGAGTGTGTCAGTGACAGAAAAACTCATGTGTGGTGTAAGCTTCTGATTTACACATCGCATTCCACCACACACAGTGTTATTTTAACTTTCTCTAAAGTGCCAGATTGCATTTTTGGACCGGAGGAGACGCTTCAGTCTCCGGCTGAGTGGCACGCAGGTCTTCGTGCGGAGTATTCGAGTGGAAAGATGAGAGTGAGGAATATATTTATCTCCCCACCGTCTAGCCAGTCGCTTATTTATTTAGAACAATAGGGATGTAGGAACTCCTGCTTTTTTTTTTTTTTTCTTGTGAAATCAGTCCAGGTCTTACAATACGAATTTCAGACATGCTAGCTATATATATATATATATATATATATATGCACACGTACATCTGCTTCTACATTACAGCTATGAAGCTCTCACACAACTTTGCCAATGTAACTTTTAAATGACTTTTTTGTGTGTGTTTAGTTATCATAAAAAAGGTTGAAATTTTAAATACATATTTTAACCAGAACCAGGGTTATTATAGTTTTTAAAATATTGCTAGGTTTTATTTTTTATTTCATTTTGTATTTGGCTTTTCAATTTCAGTTTCGTTTCAGTTAGTTTTAATTTCGCATAAATAGTTTTGATTTAATTTTTAGCTTTCGAAAATCTTTACTTTTAGTTTGTATTTAGTTTTAGTATCGTTTTAGTTGTTGATATCACGGTAAAAGCCTGGATATTTGTAAATGTGTATTCGACAAAGGTGGAATAAATGATCAAAAGACAAGATAATATCTAACAAGCTACAGAAATTGTGTAATGTTGAATTTGGCTGTTTTGACATTTATTACAGCTCAAAAAAATGATTAAACATGCAGTAACAAACATGTACTGGACTACCTCTGTTCTTAACATTTAAAATACAAAAACGCAAGTTTTATTCTCTGAAATTTTAATTAGTTTCTGTTCGTATTGCAGGTGGACGTTATGGTTGGAGTTTAGTTTTCATTTATTTGTAAACTCATTTTTATTTTTATTTCGGTTAATAAAAATGTTTGTTTTTTTTTTGTTTTTTTTACCGATAGTTTTAGTTTTCGTGATAATAACCTTGGCCAGAACCAAACCAGTTTTAGTAGATTAGTAAATAATCTTTGGTTTGTGTTGGCGCTATGATGCTAATGTAGCTAACAGTTAGGGTGAAGTTTGTAGCTTCCAGTTTAGCATCATGTGAAATGCATGCCTAAATCAACACACACTTGTCTAAAAATAAATAAATAAATAGATAAATCTTTATTTTAAAACTTGTATATACAACTGATTCAATGAAATTAAGAATACAGTATATATATATATATATATATATATATATATATATATATATATATATATATATATATATATATATATATAATTTTTTTTTCTATTTATGTTTATTTGTATATATTTATTTGTATATATATATATATATATATATATATATATATATATATATATATATATATATATATATATATATATATATAAATTTTTTTTCTATTTTTTTTTTCTATATACTTCATGCATACACTGCCAGTCCAGGTACAAAACTTGAACGTAAATTTCAGACCCCATTTTCATTTTCTACCCTTAATGAACACTTCACCAGCATGATACTGACCATGGTAATGCATAACAGCAAAGAGGAAGCAGTAAGACAATGCTATAATCCATCATCAAACACCTGACCCATCCATTCCACCCATCCCTGTCCCCCCCACCCCCAACCCATGTGGGTTATTTCCATTGATTTGCAAGTTATTGTAGCTACATAATGCTACACGTAACCTTAACCTCAAGACCAAAAGGAAAAATTTTTTTTTAGGAAATAATAACTATGGCCACACACATACACACACATTCACATCACATCATTAAAGAGAAGGTGTAATAACATCTAATGGAAACATGTTTTTGAATACGCGATGCCAAAGATAGAGAAGTTATGCAAATCTTCTAACGAGCCGGACAGTCATGAGTTACATCCCAAACCGCAGACTCAGACATTATGTAAAAACATTACGGCATCTGCGGTAACTATTACAGCTGCCAGATTCCTTTAAAACATGCATTCAAAAAGTCATTATGTAAAATTTAAATAAAATTACATTTGAATATGAATGAGCCTATAATTCTATACTATAACAGATATAACAAACATTAGCATAAACAGCAGTAGGAGAAATTTTATCTTGATTTTTTAAACAAATCATAGGGATAAGAACATGATTTTACTACGTTTATAAACTTAAAATTTCATTTTTATTTATTTACTCATAAAAATGTTAGTGATATTTAGCCAAATTTTACATTTTCCCCTACACTTCAGAATCCTAAATTCTTATTCACTATATGTACTAACTACATAAGGTATAACTTAATAAAGCATACTTAAATCACTTTTTGCAAGTGAACTAACTATTCAGATATATCCACAGAAACAATTGACTCATTATTGCATGTTGGAAATAAACTACTTGCATGTTTGTTTGTTTGTTTGTTTGTTTTACTTTCGTAATTGGAAAATGTGAAAAATATAGCAAAAATTTATTCCAGAAATAACACATTGGTCATTTGGTGAAAAGGTTTAGAAAACACGTTTCCATAGACTTAGTGTAGGTGAGGTCTGAAGTATGAGCTTATACCATGAACAGTTTTTTGCCTTGTATCGCTCAAGATACTCTATGTTGGTCGCTTGTGGGCAGTTTTTTACTGTCGGTTGCCATGGTTTCATTGGTACTGCCAAGCTACAGTAGTGCGATATCTGCACAAGGTAGCTACAGAACATATACAAATCTACCCATTTGACCAAAATCAGACGTCTTCCCACTAAAAATAAACATTCTGATGAAAACTGTTCAATTCAATTCAATTTTATTAACATAGCACTTTTATCAATGGACACTGTCACAAAGCAGTATAAAATACATCTGTGTACTATATCGCTATCTACTGAGTCAGAATGAAGCAAACGTTTTTGCGTTTTAGGATTTCTGCCACCTATCTGACCGACCTAAATGTACTAAAATACAAAGACAAAAGCACAGATGCTGTAGGAAAAAAAAAGAAACATACCACCTTCCTTTAGTCCTATTGGTCGCCAAATTGCTTTGCTTCTCATTTGTATAACATTTAACTGCACACTGTTTGCCCCACCCACTTGAAGAGTCATTTTTGTCAACTGTTGCCGTAAATTACTAGCTCTCATTCAAAATGACTGACAAATGTGGATTTTAGTTTTTTATATGTTTACTTTCATAAAGAAAAAATGTAACAATATTCAACTAGTAAAATTTTTACCGATGCATCAGATATATATGATAACTAATTTTGTAGCACTGTTTTTATGATTTTATCATTTTAGACTTGGTTCATGACTGGCTCTGTCTTGAGATTCCTCTTCAATGGTTTGCATTACAGTATCTCATTTAATTGCAGACTTTTTTTTTCCTTGCGGTCTTTAACCTGCGAACCTGTGTAAAGGTTTATTGATATCATGAGGTACCTGTACTATGGTTTCTGCATTCTTGCATCAGGAGTCATCTCATAGCTGTGATGAAGCTAGTCATTAATATACCTGAGGAATTTACGACATGCATGATGCGACGTGCAACCGAACGAACCACCCCGTGACGTTTCTGCGTTCGGTCCCATCCCTGCTTTTTTGTATAAAAAGGAAACGTATTGCTGTATGAGTAAAATTTAAGCACTCTGAACCTCTCTCGAGACCAAATTCAAGCCCACAGAAAAGTAATTAAAGCGGCCCATTAAAAAAAAAAAAAGGAGCCCACAGTGCTGGACTGCCAGAGTGAATTGCTTTCCAGGAAGCTTTCCATATCCAATCAGACGTTGGCTAGGACTCTACACCTTTCCCCTTTCTTTTTTAGTCTCTAAAAGCTCGGTAATAGCTCTGGAAGCTGATGAATCTTGCACCCGCACATAAGCCATGGCTTTATTTTTCCTCAGCGCTCTTAAAGCACAGAGCGCCCGAATAAAGCTCAGCCTTCATGCCGAAATATTTACGAGAGGGTATGGATGGCGAGGGTGCACCTTCATCGGCAGTCTTTAATATCCCCGGAACAATGAAGAGCAGTGTTAGTGAGAGACGGTGGATCGGAGAGGGAGAGGGGTGATTTCTCTGCGCTGGCGATCTCAGAGGGGCACAGCTTTATTTATACAGGATGTCTGAATCGACCGAGCTGCTGTGTTATGATTCATTAAAAGTGTGACGTGATAGGAATGATTCTGCAGCCACGGCATCAGCAGCAGCCAGACGGAGAGGCCTGCATTCAGGACGGACTACAGTTTCTCTCTCTTTTTCTCTTCACTTTCTCTTTCTCTCGATTTCTGTTATGCAAGCCGGTCTCCTGTGGTTTCCTTCTTTTCTCCAACTCGCTCTTTGTGGTGTCCAGACTCCAGATAAGAGCTCTGCTGCTTCATTTATCTCTCTCCGTATTGGCAGATACCGAATGGCAGCTATCAGATGGAGTTAATAAAACAGCATAATTACAGATAGAAGCCTGGTTGCACAACAACTCATGTACTATGTATACAGTATTCAGCTATTTTTCACTTATCCATCATGATGCTGATGTTTTTCATCCATTAAAATAAAGGATTGCATTGTTATGGAATTATGCCACAGCACGACTGTTGGACTGTCGGATTCTGATTGGTCGGAAGGTGTTGATTCATTTTCTGAAACAGCAGATCTGATAGTTGTGCCAATACCAACATGACAAATAAACACATTTAAAAACTGTTGATATGGTGATGCTGTTTATTTAGCAATTACTGAAGGAGTTTCCAGTGTCAGGGTTTGTAACCACCGAAACTAAAGCTGGAACGGTAAGCTTTCTGACATGGGAAAGGCTTCAGGATGGAGTTGCCTTGTTTGCAACTGAAGTTGCCAGTTGCATTTTTTGTATTCATTTTAAGAGAGAGAAAAAGAACGGGTGGTGAGGGAACGAGTGTTTATAACATAAGTGCTATAACATAAGTGATAACTGGAACTAATTTGTTTTGTAAATATATACAGTACAGTATTGTACATTATCAAGTCAGTCCAAAAAACATTTTAGATTCCCGAACATTAGTTTTCTAGCACAAAATTAAAATGTTACAGAAAAATGTTTGTATGTCATTAAAGAAAGCAGCATATTACGTAAGCGACACTTTTCAGACAAAAAAACACAATGAAGGCTGCTGGGTTTCGCTGCAAAAATAAGAAGCGAGTGCGAAAGTCAAAGTCTCCAGAAGAACTGTGGCTGGTTCTGCAAGATGCTCAATAAAAACTTACCAGCTCATTTCCTTATAAAACTGCACCAATTGTACTGGAGACTACTACCAAATATTGACTTTGCTTCATTTACTACTGTTTACTGTCCTTTAATGTAGAAATGTTTAATGTCATTATTTTGAAGGCATCTTTGCTCTACTGCATTTCTTTGCATGTGCCTAAAACTTTTGCACAGTACCGTACACACACACACAAAAACATACTGTATATAACACCAAGCTAACTAAGAAACTGACATTTCTAGTGCCACACTAACGCGTTTCATTATAACATATACAGCGTTATACAGAGAGCTGTGTGCTGAGTCCAGATCTAGTGAACAGCTCCGTTCATCGGCACGAACATCACCTGGAAATCTCTTACCCAAACTGACAAGGCCGGCTAGCAAAAGGGCAGCGCCGGCGAGAGCTGCCGCAAATATTTCCCCTTATTAAAAATACATGCGGGGGTCATGGTTTGTAAAGGAGGCTCACCTGAGTGAACACTGCGCTTGCTGGTTTTTATTTAAACCATTTCAGCTGTGTAAAAATGCGCATAAATATGCAAGAGATGGAGAGCTCGATAGAAATAGAGAGAGGGAGAGAGAGAGAGAGAGAGAGAGAGAGAGAGAGAGGGCGAGTCGAGTGTGAGGGAGAGAACGTTCCTGGAAAGCATCCTGAATCTGGCTTAGGCACATGGCATACACATGTGCCGCGGGGGTGTGACGCAGCATGCGGACGCTGTGCCCGTTCTCCGGGTGGAGTCGGTGCCCGCTGAACTCGCCGCGCTGGGTGGCATGGCCACTCCGAGCCTTTGATGGGTGACCGAATTGAGTCATTCAGCTTCGCTTTCCATTTTTATGACATCTAAGACCCTGTGTATGGTGTAATCATACGCCTGCTTTGATATTACATTATTTTTCAAAGCAAATTGAGGAGTGATTTATAACAGGCCCGGGTGATGGGGTTTAATATGAAACAGCTGTCAGTCAGTGTATTAAATATCACCTTTGTGCTTTTAGAATTCATCATTCTTCCCCCCCCCCGGCATGAAATATTCCTTTCTGATTAAATCTGATGACCTGAAGCTCTGTGGTATATTTGGGTCAGCAGGCTCGCGGTTACACCGTGTTCTATTTTCGGCTTTTCAGTTCGCGTTGTTCGGTGTGTCTGTGTGGACGCCTTGGACAGGTGAGGCATTGTTCCCCAATAACCGCCATATGGTCCAGTAATCCTCTAACGTGCACACACCAAATTTGAAAAAGGTCATGAGACAAGGACGCTGATAGTCCTAGGAGATGTACGTACGTGCATTTGTGTGTGCCTGTGTTCTCGTGCTCAGCTGATGTTCTTTTACATTTTGTACTGAATCTCTGAGCTTTATTTTATGCACACCTGACCTTCTCTATGGTCATCGGACATCGAGTCTTTCTAATAAAATCAGTATAGACTGTTCTGTATGCGGTTGGCTGTAAACATCCGTAGCGTAAAATAAATTTCAATGCTTTATTTCAACTACAATGTAGCAAATATAGTGTATGTAAAACGGCACACATGTTCTATACTTCAGCACTTAGTCATAAATAATAAATACATTTTGGTTGAACGGGAATACGTTTCAAAGGATAATTAATGGATGGAATGGATTACTTAAACATCAAACCCACAGACTAAAAACGATGTGAAAAGTTTTAAAGTGCTCAATTCCCATGGGAAAGATGCGAATCTGGCAACACTTCTTGTGCCATTGCTTGTGTATTTGATGTATGGAGCATAAGCATGAGTCATAATATAGCAAAGTATTCGGAGAATATAATTATCCACTGAGAATTCGGACGTCCAAATAGGGAGCGGTGTTACGAGACATGGCTAATAAGAGTCTGAAAGAATGAAGAAAACGAGGAAGAAAAAGACAGAGCAGTGCAGATTTTTTTCTATTTTTTTTTTTTTTTAGAAGCCTAGCTTCACTTTCTCTATCATTAAACACAAATTGTGACCTTATTAGTTTCACGTCACCATACTGTATGTCCTGGCTGAATGAGAACGTTGGAGCATTCAGGTTCAAGCTCTATCTTATGAGATATGCACTAGTGCTAGATGTTTATTATAGACAAAATATGTTCATAAACATTACAGGTATGTAAAAAAGAATGAAAGATCATTTAATTGTGAAATTATTTAGGCTAACAGTGCAAATATTTTTCACTTTTTTTAATGCCTATTTATTACCACTCTGGCAAATTTGTTTCCCGAGTACATAGTTAATGATCAAGTGGCTTGCCATTCTTGATCCTGTTTTGGTCAGAAGATGTTGGTTCCTTTTCAATAACAGTAGTTCTGACAATAATGGCTGATAACAGTTGACATGCTCATTCTAATACGTCGTTCTAATAATCAGTCCGTACAGGATTCCGTGGAGTTTTTTGTGACTGTCATTGATTTTGCTGCGGCTTTTTTTCAGAGTTTGTGATGCAACTTGAGGAGTTTTTTGTGCCTTTTATTTGCAGGAAACTGCCTGAATTGGCGAAACTACAATCGCACGGAATTGTTTTACACGGTCTTTCACACTGATGTTTGTTGGTAAATGAGACCTTTTAGCTGTACTCATGTTCGACGCACGGGAATCGAAGAGAGATTTGGTTGAATACGAGTTGCGATGACGTCACATGACGCGTCTTGGCCCAAATCTGCGTAATATTTTTGAAAAATCGCAAGCTCCTACGAACCTTGCAGAGTTCGCTTAGTTTTACGTTAATTCCTGCGTATGTATGGAGCTGTGCGGTGGACACTCCACATAAACTGATCGAAAATCATGTATAATTGTTGACATGGTGAAGTTTTCACTGTGTATTTATCATTTACGGAAGGAGTCTCCAGTGTCTGTCTCAGTATCAGTATGACAGGATTTTGCTGCTAATTAGTGACCTCAGAGTGATTACCCAGCAAACAAATGTAGACTACTAAAGCGGTCATTTTTTTCTCCATCCTCGGGTGTTGACGTGTTCTAGACACTGACTAGGTTTGGAATTTGGCAATATTATAATTAGTATTGAGTCACGTAAATGCCGCAGTCCGATTGCCTGGTTCAGATTAAGACAATATTCTGATTCCCCAAATCCTGATTCCCACCTCTTGGAATATGCCTGTTTTAATGGGAAATGTGTTGCATGTAAACACCTTATTCAGAAAATCGGATATATGCGCACGCTCAGTCCGCAAGGAATTGTGGGTAGCAGCTGAATCTCCCAGGAAATAACAACAGGAAAGGAAAAGCGCGTGTGTAGACCGACATACTTACAACAACCACGTATACAGGAATATTCCGATGCTCGTACGCATATAAACCTCGTATTCGGAATACGGCTGCAACCCGAATATAGACCTTAAACGGAATTCGATGTGCATGTAAACGTAGTCACTGAGAGAGCTCAGCCCTGGTTAATGTGTCTGGTAACCAAACCTCGTACTTCCTATCTGATGGAGACAGGTGGTTATCTGAGCTGCTGCTTTTAACCTGAGTTTAACCTCTTGACCCGCGAGTGAATTCAATCGCCATCTCTTTTTCTTCACCTCTGGCGAACACACACGGATACATGTACACACAACTTTACATTTGTCACACAAGTGTCTCGTTTTTGCTCTTTTTGTGTACAAATTGCAGCTTCATGTGAATAATCACATGATTTTAGACGCTTCACAAGTTCTTTTTTGGACCTTTCACGTGTAGAGCATGTCTTAGTTTTCCACACGATTCATTTATTTTCACATATAGTCATGTACGTCATGTTGTTTCATTTATTATATGACTCTCTTACATACTGAATTTCTCTTCATGTGTATGGCATGTGGTTATATTTTTCACATGTGGTTATTTCCTCATGATTCTTTTCACATATTCATTTTTCACATATAGGTCATGTGGTTTTATTTACATTTGATTAGATTTTTATTTATTTATTTATTAGAAATTATTCATCGATTTCAATTCAGTTGATTTACTTCACATGTAGTGCTTGGTGGCTTGTATTATCCGCACGTGATTCCAAGTTCTCACGTTATTATTTCACATGCAAGTCATGCGGTTTTATTTTTCACGATGCCCGTGACTCATTTACTTTCACATGTGAATTTTTTCTACCCCTATATCAGATTTTTCATACGTAGGTCATTTGGTGTCATTCTTTCACGTGATCACATACTGTTCATACGATGTGCAGTTTCAGGACACAACATGTCGAAATGCACCTTCATGTTACGATCACTTTTGAAATGTGCGTCATTTTTCCGATCCTTATAATATAATATATATAATGACGTACGACTGCTAATCTGTAAGAACCGTGAAGAAATGTTAGTAATAGTTTTTTAAAGCTTGTACGTCGAGAACGGTCCTAGGCTCAGTCGGCTTCCTAGAGTCGGTTTCTTTCTCTGGGAAAGAGAGAGAGAGAGAGAGAGAGAGAGAGAGAGAGAGAGTGAGAGACTCAGCGAACGGCCTAGTATGAGAGTGTTGAAGAGGGGCATGTGCTGTGATATTCTATCGCTACATGTCAAAAAAAGCCCGAGTGAAAACCAAACACGGACCTGCGGATCACGTGCTGAGGTTACTGGATGAGAAAGAAGCGGTTGGCTCCTATCCAGCTGTGCGCTCCGTCTTTGTGTGTGTGTGTGTGTGTGTGTGTGTGTGTGTGTGTGTGTGTGTGTTTTGGAAAAGCGGTATGCTGTTTCTTGTGGTTGTGGTTTCATACCCTCTGACTTTTGCAAGCCACTCGGTCATTAACTATATATTCGGTAAGCAAACTTGGCAGAGTGGTTTGGCACAGGCAGCGTAAGGAGCAGCGCTATAGGAATATATTCCACACTGTCCCACAGCTACGCGAGACGCTTCAGTCACACTTCATACTAATCCTTCCTAACTAAAGAGAGCTTTGAATTGAAGAATCTGTTTCATCTGTTTGAATCATATTAATGCACTCGTTCTCATACGTTATCATTTCTGTAACAACTTGTTCACAGGAAGCTGTACAGTGGAAGCTCAACATAATCTAAGACTAATAATAAGCTGTTTATTCAACAAAGGCATTTACAGTGATCGTTACATTTACGGAAGAGGTTTGTAAAGGAATGGCTTAACTAGCTTACACATCATTAAATGTAGCTACAAACGGATAAAAAGTATAACGTTTCATTCTTTATTACAAGTTAAAAAATCGTAATTGTCAGTAAATCATTGTGGTGTAAGAGGAAGGTGTCGTTATAGGAAAATAATTAAGGATTCAGTAAAAATAACAGTGTTTCATGTCGAGCCTCAACACAACACCCTGTCATTGATTATTTCCCTGTAACAGCACACCCCTTAAGTGTTTTATTCCTTACTCAGCTGTTTGGTACTGTATATTATATCATATATCATCTTTTTAGTGGACGTCATGAATAAACACATGAATACTGACAGAAATGAACACAACAGTCCTTTCCTTGCTTAGGAAGCACCTTAAAAGAGTTTTCATGGAGTTTTATGTAAATAGAAAAATAGACATTTCTCTTTTTTTTTCCACCTCGTTACTTATATCAGGGATTTAATGGTTCATTGGATAAGTTCTTAGCTTCCATTCTCTTTGAATCTAGTCAAATGAGATACACCCATTTTTATTTACATTCAAATGTAGTATCGTCCTACGCGTCACCACCCTGAGAAACTCTTCCATTTTCACGGGTAGAGACACGCAATGAGAAAACAACACACACTCGTCCAGGATATGGATAGCCAGATAGTCCGAGTATGTACTAAAAGTAAGATTTTTTTAGAAGTCAGTGGCTTAGTGGTTAGCGCGTTTGCCTCAAACCTCCAGGGTTTGGGTTTGATTCCTGCCTCCGCCCTGTGTGTGTGGAGTTTGCATGTTTTCCCTGTGCTTCAGGGGGTTTCCTCCGGGTAGTCCGGTTTCCTCCCCCAGTCCAAAGATATGCAACGTAGGCTGATTGGCATCTCTAAATTGTCTGTAGTGTGTAAATGTGTGTGTGATTGTGTCCTGTGTTCCTGAGTTCCCAGGGATAGACTCTAGGCTCCCCATGACCCTGTGTAGGATAAGCGGTAGAGAAAATGGATGGATGTAGTGACACTGTGTAAAAAAAAAAAACAAAAAAAAACCTACTGTTCTACTGCATTTATTTCAGAGCCACTTATCAATTACCCAGCATTCAGTAGTTAAGGAGCCTAGCTAAGTAGTTTCTGTAGCACACGCCACAGGATTTACTCAATAACCACATTCCTCGACTGATCCTGAGGGACACTCATGTTTTGGTCTGAGATGCTCTCACACTTGTGGTTTGAGGGGGAAAAAGAAGAGATTAAATGCAGCTGAATATCAAAACCTGGTTTGAATCCCATTGTTTATTGTTCTATAGGATTAAAATACATCCTAACCGCAAAAGCTTTACTGTAGAATGCAGGCAGCTGTTTAATTCATTAGCTGCATTAAGAGGTCACCGAGTGCATAAAAACAAACTGGAACCCAAGCACAGATTAAGCCGTTTTTCCCCACATCTCATTTTTTATGCGTTGACCCGAGCGATTATCAGAAATCTGTAGCAGCCCTCTGGTGCAGGGTCTCTGCTGTTTATACATGATATATAGTTGACTTTCCTGTCTGGGCAGGAAGTTCAGTTTGATCGTTGTTTAAAAACAGTAGCGAGTGCTGACTTCCTGGGCTGAGAGGACTGGCCTGGCTCTGCATGATCCTCCCCCCAGATAATCCCTCACTCTTTGGGGATTTGTTTTTCCTGTTTGTCCTTGCTGGGATAATGCGGGCGTGGAGGTCACCTGCAAATCAGGGCCGTGTCTTTCACACAGTGCAGGTAGACGAAGACGGAAGAGGAGTGAGGGACGAGGTGAACGCTGGGTCACAGGTTTGCCAAAAGCAAGGCATTTGTGGCTTTAATGAAGCAGTTTTCTGTGCTTTGAGGCTGAACTGTTTGGATCTTTGGGTTTGCCGCTAAGCCAGATTAGTGTAAATAGTGAGGCGTATTACGGCAAAGGTGCTGAATACACAGGGCGGCTCTGTGTAGCGCTAGCATTGGGCCGCCACGGGGGGTAGTTACGGTTTGTTCTCAAAAGGCCCTGCTGTTTCCAAGGAAAAAGTGATTAGGTTTTACTGGGCAATGTTGGTGATTTTTTTAACAGTTAGCCTTTTTTTTTTGCATTCAGCACAAACTGCTTGAGCTAGCTAGTGGGTGGGAATTAGCAAATGAAGAAATTGGGAGAAAATGGGGCAAAAAAAACCAAAGTATCTAAGATATTACATGGACACAGTATTATCTATCATCATATGAGGGGAAAAAAAGCAGCTTTTCTTCACCGATCTTGCTCAATGCGTCCGCCATTTTCCTCAAGACACGAATTCCTATGAGTAGAATTATTTGGATTCGTTCTTCCTTGCTCAGATACAAAATGGTCTTTAAAAATATAAAAATATACGTTAGCCCTTTGATGCTGGACCCTGTGACATTAGACTGATCCAAAGAGAATATAATGTTAAACACAGAGGCTTATAGTTTGGACAACTACTACTTGAGTTGACACCTTTTTCCTATAAATGGTGAAATGAACCATATTTAAAGTAACCTTTTTCTTCAGCATATGTGCAATTACTACCAAGAGTTTTGACATATTGCTATGTGCTAAGCAAAGAAAAGATAATTATTAAAATTTTCATTTCATTATGTTTTATCTGTAATGGAAGCCTAAAAGTGGTTGTCGCACCACATCAATTTTTCCTTGCAACTATCACCTCAGTAAACACATGACAGAAAGTCTTACTAAAGCTGTTGATTTTTGCTGAGAGGAGATTAAAAAAAAAAAAAAAAGTAATCCCGGCTTTTTTCCTGAAGGTTTGTTGGTACCCACAAAACTGCACTGGACAAACTGTTTGAATTTTGCATCTAAGATAATAGAAGCTAAAAATGTCCACTACAGTTTTCAGAAGTTCGTGCAAAGAATTCACGAGAAGACATGACGTACAGTAATTGCACTGCATAAAGTGAAATGGAGTGAATCCTCAGATGAATCCTATCATTAATCCTTGGTTAAAGGTTTGGTGAATGCATTTGTCTTGAGGTATAGAGTACTGCGTTATCGCAAGCGCTTGGACTTTTCACCCATTTTACAGTAAGACTGACTTCAGTCTTCACAGAATGCTTCAGTTTTGATCTGGCATCTTCTGAAATGTAAACCTTCATCCCCCGCACATCCTGTTACTGCGCTATCAGCTCACTGATTTTCCAGGAAATACAGTATGCCCTATAGCATACATGAGCTTTGCACCAAAAAAACAACAACCATAAAACCAAAAAAAAAGAAAATATACAGTCCTGTGCAAAAGTTTTAGGCACCCTTTTTTTTTTTCTTTTTAGTACAAACTTTGTTATAGATTTTTTATTTGATTTTTTACATGATCAAGTCAGTACAAAAACATTTTAGATTCCCAAACATTACTTTTCTAGCACAAAATTAAATGTTACAGAAAAAATGTTTGTATGTCATTAAAGAAAGCAGCGTATTACGTAAGAGACACTTTTCAGACAAAAAAACGCAATGAAGGCTGCTGGGTTTTGCTGCAGAAATAAGAAGCGAGTGCGAAAGTCAAAGTGTCCAGAAGAACTGTGTCTGGTTCTGCAAGATGCTCAATAAAACTTACCAGCTTATCTACTTGTATGCACTAATTGTACCGGAGACTACAATTTTAATTTAAAATTAAAATTTTTTGTCACACCAAATATTGACTTTGCTTTATTTACTACTGTTTACTGCTCTTTATGGTATTTTTTTTTTTTTTTTTTTTTTAAATGTAGAAACATTTAATTTCATTATTTTGAAGGCATCTTTGCTCTACAGCATTTCTTTGCATGTGTCTAAAACTTTTGCACAGCACTGTACTTTGCTAACGTCGTAACAAACAAGTTTCTCAAAATAGCCTCAAGAGAAAAACAGATCCTCTTGCAGGCTACTAGTACCTTCATTGTTTTTGTGTGTGCTTTTGTGGCTGTAGTTAATTAAGATGCCTGGTTTGTCATAGTTAACAAATTCATGCGTAAATAGCACAGAGTCAGAGCGGAAAATCAGCAACGACCACAAGAGATCATTATCGCTTATTAAAAGAAAGGAAGTAAACTCCAAAATCAACAGGAGAACAGAAAACACCTGGGTTCACTCTTGATGACCTAAATACCATGAAGATTAAGGTGTTCGGTGTTTCAGCGTTGCATTGTTTTGCTTTAACTCTGATGATTCAGACTACAATTGGTTGTTCTAATGAGGAAAATACAGATAAACATTGTTACATGCTGTGCAACAGATGTAATGCACATGCGGCTTTTAGCTGTAGCTGATTAGCGGCCCCTGTCCCTGGTTGTGCTTTTATGACAGGAAGTAATAATCGATAAAGCATCATACGCAATAAGATGAACGGAACCAATTTAAAGCAATTTGCCAACGATTACAATTTTTTATTTATTTAAAAAATGACGTCGTACTTTTATCATACCGTTTACACTAACACGTGGAATGTTGTGGAATGTCTGTGAGACATGTTAGTTCCTGTTGTCACTTATGTTATCGCAGCTATAAATACAGCCATAAATATAAGATTGTTTATCACGTTAATGAGAAACCAGAAACTGCAAACTCCTCCGTCCTGAAGACATTGCGGAAAAAATTACAAAATGGACACTGACACTGGAGACTCCTTCCGTAAATGTTAGTTAAACAGCTACTTACAGAAAACGTCACAATATCGACGATGATATTTGTTTGTTGTTAAATACCAGCATTTATTTTTCAATATGTTTATTAAAAAGGTTAGATTATATGGCGCGTACAGTATATCCACCGTACAAGTCTCTCTGAAGTAGCTGTGAATATAGAAACGATAACGTATTGAAACGAGCGCATTAATATAAACTTGGGATTTAAATTAGAATCAAGAATGCAACAGTACTACTGTGGTGTATGTATATATATATATATATATATATGTGTGTGTGTGTGTGTGTGTGTGTGTGTGTGTGTGTGTGTATATATATATATATATATATATATATATATATATATATATATATATATATATTAGTAAGCACTGACACAAACAGTACATAAAGATGATATGATGCATAGCTTATATATATATATATAATCTTTATGTACTGTATGTGTCAGTGCATAAAAATTTTTGCAAGTTTTTGCTTCAGCCACTATATTTCACTCTTGTATTTAAAACTTTCATATACATTCCTGTATTAAAATCAGATGAGGGATAGAATCATGGCTAACCTCTGCGCAGGCCAGTCATCATTCCTGCTAATTAATATCACTGACTAATAATGACCAGCTACGACTGAGATAAGGTGCACATTTCTCCTAATCGAATGTGATTAAATATGAAGAAATGTCACAAGCCGACACCGAAGGTCATTTCATCCTCAAAGTCTTCTTTGATGCTAGCTTCCATTAAAAAAACAAGAGCTATGCAAACCCTTACGCTGTCTTCATAAGCTCAAGTCAAATATTTTAATTACGCGGCGCGAAGCTCGGTCAAACAACTACTTTCTGTAAGTCGGGCTTTTGCCACAGTTCCTGAAGTGATGTATTTCAGCTCCGATCTCAGATCCAGCCCAGGCGAAGAGCAATGGGAGCAGTCTGTCTGGTTCCAGCACACATTTCCTTTTTCTTCTTTCTTTCTCTCCATGCAGAGGTGTGTGCAGGTGGGATGCAGGTGAGAGGAGATGTGTGAAGGTGATAGAGTGAAGTGTTTTTTTTTTCCTGTTCAATGCTTCGCTGTTTTTGTATACCTGCAGGCCCTTCTTCTTCCCCCTCCGAACACGTCTCACTGTCTTGGCACGGTGCCTTGCAGAGAAGAATAGAAGTATGAAATATGTGAAAGAGTCAGGTGGAGTCTGTAGGCACAAAGTCATGAGAAGTGAAGTAGTGAAAAGATCGATAGACGTAGGCTTAGCGGAAGCTTAACTTTGTGTTTGTTGGGATAAATGCTCTAGATTTTTTGAGGTTTACAGCTAAACAGCAGGGATTTAAGCAAATAGCAACGGAATACACCAAGGTGTGTGGATAGTGTAATTGTACTGACGTGATATGTTGGGATTGTTTTATTTCATGCGTGGCGGCACAGAGCTTTTGTAAAAACACAACGCCACATTCATGTTCATGTATGTCATGTGTTTATGTTTGTTTGACTGCATGCCACAGTTATATTTTATGCATGTAACCATAACTAGCTTTTTTAAAGCCAGGATTTATATATCAAAAAAAAAATAATTTTTAAAGCATTGCATATGTATAATGCATTATAAAACAGAATTTCTCAATAAGTAAAAAGTCTTACACGGCACACGCGGCACCTTTAATGTTACGTAAGTGTGCTTAAATGAGCATAAGTGAACTTCTTTAATGTAGCTTAAGTATAAGTGGGCAGACAATTATCATATTGGCTTGCGCAGGCTGACAGAAAGCACTAAGTGGCCGAGAATCCTGAACTAATCAAGGGGAAAAAATGGCTCCCCGGTCAGCTGTAGAGACAGAAACTTGCTGAAGCCGTGAAACAGTGGCCACCTTTTCCCTCAGAAGTGGCCTCTCCAGTATGAAGTATTTATATAACATTCGTCTTGGAATGCAGCGAACGCTGAAGGTAGATTAGGTAAAACAAACAAAGGAAGCAGACAAAACGACTTACACAGCCGCAGCGAGGCAGCCTAAACGTTATGACTGCACCTCACACACTTAAGAGTGGCCTGCAGCACAGAATTGTGGGTAACCCCAAATGTCTCTCTCTGTAGCTCCGCAGTGAAACGATTGAGCTGAAACGGACTGAAGTGTGCAGAACCGACAGCATGTCCCTGGAATTATAAAAGTGTATTATACGCCTGCAGACCAATTATGAAACAGCTGTTGAAGAGACAAGGATGCAGAATAGGTCACAGAACCCGAGTCCTTGTTTTGATGGGCTCTTCGCAACAGTCTCCATGTGCTCAGTGTAAAAAAAAATAATAAAATAGAAAAAAAAGAACGATTTTCATTTGAAAAATGAAACGAGTGCTCATAAAGAAGACACATTTTATAGAATGTACAGGAAGTCATGCGTAGTCGCCTGACTCAGCATCTCTTTCCACTAGTCCATGGTTATGTACTGTATGTTAAATAAGCACTTGAGTATTACACTAGAACAGGACCTTATAGGGACAGTGGTAGCTCAGTGGTTAAGGCGTTGGGCTACTGCTCAGAAGATCATGAGTTGCACCACCAAGCTACCACTGTTGGGCCCTTGAGCAAGGCCCTTAATCTTCAACTGCTCAGCTGTATAAATGAGATAAATGTAAGTCAATCTGGATAAGGGTGTCTGCCAAATGCCTTAAATGTAAATGTTATAGGGCAGTGCTATTGAATGCTTGATTCTGATTGGTCAGAAACTGTTGATTCGTTTTCTAGAACAGCAGCTTTGAAAGTAGTTCCAGCTACAAGGCAAATCACAAGTTTATATTAACGCACTCGTTCTAATACATTATCATTTCTATAGAGACTTGTATCCAGGGTCTTGTATGCTGGTGAGACAACGACTGTTTATAGCTGCTATAACATATGTGATGACAGGAACTAACTTGGTTCACAGACGTTCCAAACATTAAATGTAGCTACAAATGGATAAAAAGTATGATGCTTTTTAATTTAAAAAAAAAAAAAAATGTAATCAGCTGTGTTCTAAGAGGAATAAAACACTTCAGGGTGTGCTGTTATAGGAAAATAATCAAAGTCAAGGTGGTAACAGTAACCCATCACATCACACCGCCTCGCTGATGATTACTTTCCTATAACAGCATGTGTTTTATTCCTTACACCTAACATACACCTTTGGCTTTTCAAGGTTACTCAACTCCGATGTTTATACACGCATATACCGCATACTATAACGTTATGCCTATCCATTAAGTATTTTAAATATGAATTTAATCGTGAAATTTCAAAGCAGAAATGATATTTTCTGGCCCTGAAATTAGCCCCGCTCCCAGCCAGAACATATCTGCTCATACTTGGCGCCAACTAAGACGCCATATAGTTTCAGCAGAAGAGTTGCACGTGGTTCGGGGATGGAAAACGAAAACCTGCCAGTTTTTTTTATTCCGATTTCATGCAGAGAGCTGTAAAAAATTCAAACTGCCCCTTTAAACATCACACTTCCTACAGCTCCAGCAGAGTTCCTGGAGCAGCTTACAGTTCAACAGTTCACTCAACAAGAGGGTTTTCATTTTAGGCATCAGGCCAGAAACTGTCTAAACTCCCTAAACAGCCACAGGAAAAGCTACATGCTGAAGATTGGCACCTGACAACTCCATCATGCATTGTGTGAACAGGGTTATGTTGTAGGTCGTGTCTTTTTGCAACCGATCTGTCAGTCTCTCGTCGGTCGTGAAGCTTGGCGCCGAGTTACTGCAGATCCCAGCTGACTCGGGACTCCTTAAAGAGCCGTAAAGTATGCAGAATCCAAACAATCCCGAGAATGCTCGCGCCGCCGTGTCTAATGCGGTCTCCTATCAGTTCCCATCAGTTCCACATTCAGCTTCAACATCTGCTGCGTGGCGGAACGGATTTACATTTACATAAAGCATTTTTTTTTTTTTTTTTTTTTTTTTTTTTTTTACACTCGTGCTGGAGCCTTAACACTTCTGTGTGCTTGTAAAGGATATAGCTCACTTTATTGTGCAAGATCATATTCGAAACCATGTCGTTGTTGTATGTATTGTTTTAACATCTAGTATGTATGGGAGTAAAGTAGCCGAGAACCTTAATAAATAAAAATACTGCTAATTTTAAAAAAAAGAAGAGAAAAAAAGTAGTTCATTCATTCATTTAAATACATACATAGTGAGAATTAAAAAAAAAAAAAAACAATTTTAAATAAAACAACATTACAATTATGTTATAGGAGATAGAAAAAATAAAAAAAATTAAAAATAGAAGAAGAAAAATAAATAAAAAATAAACTTTAATAAAGTTACACCACTCATCTGTCCAGACTCAATTATCACCCTCTCCTAACTACACATATTTATATCTGTAATTACGGAATAATTACTTTTTTTTTTTTTTTTAAGTTTAATCGACCAATTGTTTGCCATCATGCTCTGCTTGCTAGTCAGATGAAATAGATAACGTTAGCAGTTAAAGTCATCATAGACACGACCACAGATTAGTGTGATGTTTTTGGGTTTATTTATTTATTTATTTATTTTTTTTTTTTTTTCGGGGAAAAAACTAGGCAGCATGTTACATTTCACAGTCTGGAAACCCCCCTCCCCCTCCCCGTTTTCCAACATTAATTCATCGCTCTGTCAGCATTTGCGTGGTGAAAAGAAGGAGACCTCATCGTGACTTCACTTAGATGTAATGGCAAAATGAAGAAAAGCCTAAAAAGAATGTACAGTGAATAAAAAAAAAAAATTAAAAAAATACAGTTCTGTCTTAAAAATGTATTCAAGTGAGAGGAAAATGTTCTCCTCTATTTAAAGCATACGTTTACAAGTACATCTTATTCAGAAAGTTACTAATTTGGTAAAAGTACCCGCCTCTGCTTATTCAAGAAATTATATTACATAAATGAAATTAATTTACCGCAGCAATGTAAATTACTGTTAATTTTATACTGTGCAGTTGTACTTGTGAATTTGCCTTTGTTTTAAATGTGAAAGAGTTTACACCACAGCGCTACTGAATTCTCGATTCTGATTGGTCAGATGTTGATTCATTTTCTGTAACAGCTGCTCTGACTGTAGTTCCAACAGAAAGGTTTATATTAGGCAGTGGTAGCTCAGTGGTTAAGGCGTTGGTCTACTGCTCAGAAGATCATGAGTTCAAGCACCACCAAGCTGCCACTGTTGGGCCCTTTAGCAAGGCCCTTAATCCTCAACTGCTCAGCTGTATAAATGAGATAAATGTAAGTTGCTCTGGATAAGAGCATCTGCCAGATGTGTTAATGCACACATTCTAATACATTATCGTTTCTATAGTAACAGCTCGTTCACGAGGACATGTATGGTGGATTTGCCACATGAACCAGATAAAAAATCAAACAAAAAATAGCATAAACGTTGCTATGGTGAAGCTTTTCTGTAAGGAGATGTTTATTTAACATTTATGGAAGAAGCCATGAGAAAGTCTTCAGGCTACTGAGAGAAGGACTGTTTATAGCTGCTGTAATGTAAATAGGAACAGGAACTAATTTGGTTCATGGATGTTCCACAACGTTAAATGTAAGTAAAGTTCCTTAATAAATAAATAAATAAAAAGTAACTGTTGGCAAATTGCTGTGGTATAAGAGGAAAAAAATAATAAAAACAATCCAAGATTATAGATATAAATAATCATCTTTGGGTTGGTAACCGTAATCCAGCTATATTACACAAACCTGGCATTGATTATTTTCCTAAACCAGCACCAAGCGTTTTATTCTTTATGTAAGCAATTGATCTGCTGCTTTAAGTTGTTTTTTTTTTTTCCCCCACCATAATCTGTGATATTTGGCTTCACAAGAACACGGTGCTTTAAGCAGAAGTTGTAGAGAATCCAGGTGAAAGTGTTTTTATTTTTTTCCTGCATACACTATGGGGGAAAAAAAAAATACCTGCGGTTTCTTGTCCACAGACACAGATATAGCACAATTAACAATTACTAGAAATAGCCTTTTCAGCCAGTCGCAGCCGCTTTCAGCCCACATTTCCGAACATTGCCGCTAATGCAGCTAATTCAGTTAATCTGCGCTTGTTGTCCATTACGTCATACAGCATTAGTTTAATGGAGTGTTATTATCTCAAATTTAGCACACGGCCTCGTGTTTCTCTCACAGCACTGCCACTCTTATACACGTCAGCGGTTTCCGAACAGTGGACACTGACCCACTGCCTTTCACAGGAGGAGTCGCCTTGCCACACATCGCTGTTATTTTTCTGCTCTCACTTCACCACAAGGCTTTCAGGAGTATTAAAAAAAAAAAAAATGTGTGTGAAATTTGACTTTAACGCAGCCGGGCTTCTTTCAATCACGCGTGCCAAGTGCCCACAGTGATCGGCTCTTCAGGGCCTTCCGATCGTCTGCCTCGCCAGGGGCGAGATAAAGCCGCTAACAAATTGAATGCGTGTTTAGACTGGCGCGATAGAATTAGATCAGCTCCCCTGATTGTGTCAGGGAGCCGCTGCAAGTTCTCGCTCGAAGCCGAGTGTGCCTCCGAGAGCAGACGGCTCGTTAGGATGCGATGATGTTGTCAGAATGTTAAGCGGACAATTACCATGCACTATTGATTGTGATGGGAGGGAGCTCGTTAGCAAAGGGAAAGGAAAGAGAGTGAGAGAAAGGGAGGAATGGGTTCTCTGTCAATAGCATAAAATTAAAACACAAAATGTAAAAAAAAAAAAAAAAAAAAAAAAAAACAGGTCTGGAAACTCATATCAGTAAGGAATAAAACACTTAGAGGCATGCTGTTATAGGAAAATAATCAGTGACAGAGTGGGATGACGAAGCGGAGTTATTGTTACCACCCTGGAGTTGATTATTTTCCAATAATAACACATCGCGAAGTGTTTTTTTATTCCTCTTCTATCACAGCAATTTTCCATTGATAACTTTTTTTTCATAATTAGTCATACTTTTTTTATCCATTTACAGTTACATTTAATTATGTAGAAGCTAGTTCCTGTAGTCACTTCCATTATAGCAGTTATAAACAGTCTTTCCCTCACCAGCCTGTCTGTAAAGTTAATAAAACACACAATGCAGCTTGTCATGTTACTGAGAATTTCCCGTGTTGGAAAACTTGAAGTTACAGCGTTTCATCTGACCGTTCCAAAAGCGCTGACACTGGAGACTCCTTCCATCAATCCATCCATACATTTTCCGTACCGCTTATCCTGCACAGAGTCACGGGGAGCCTATCCCAGGGAACTCGGGGCACAAGGTGCGGGACACCCTGGACGGGGTGCCAACCTATCGCAGGGCACAATCACACACACATTCACACACAACGGACAATTTCGAGATGCCAGTCAACCTACAATGCATGTCTTTGGACTGGGGGAGGAAACCGGAGTACCCGGAGGAAACCCCCGAAGCACGGGGAGAACATGCACACTTCGCGCACGCAGGGTCGGAGGCGGGATTCGAGCCCACAACCGAAGTTCACATTTATTTATTTATTTAAATCTATAAACCTGTGATTTGCCTTGCAGCTGGAACTACTGTCAGACCTGCTGTTATAGAAAATGAATCAACACCTTCTGACCAATCAGAATCGGGAATTCAACAGCGCTGTGGTATAAAAAGCATTAATCTATTAATAAAGCTGCGGCTGAGGAATAGAACGCTCTCGTTAGTCATTTCCACGAGACGAGGGTTGATTAGCTTGCCGTGTCTGAGAGGGTGACTTTGAGCTCGGAGGTGATGCCACACTTCTGCGCACTCACGCTATGTCAGGTTTCTCTGCCCGACTTAATCGGATTTCTGCCGAGTCAGCCCGACTATTTGGAGTGCACGCCTCGGGTTTTTTTTCTCCTTTTGACTGTTTCGATTGCATTTGGAGGGCAAAGGATGAAAACCTCCCCCCCCCCCCCCCTCTCTCTCTCTCTCTCTCTCTCTCTCTCTTTTCTCTCTCTGTAGCCGTTTTGTTATTCTGCATTACTCTCTATGCGCCGGTCCCAAACGGCTGGCGGTCTGTCGCTTGTTGCGGGCGTAACTTGACTGTTTTGTACGCGAAGGGTAGCGGTGGGAGCTGTTGTTTGGTTTGGATCTCGTCTCAGGGGACCACCTCTGAAAACCTCATGATCTGGAGCAAAATGACGAAGCATACGTTGTGAGTCACTGACATATGCTGCACTCTTTTGGGTGCCTAGGAACAGTGGGAGGAACACATTACATCCACGTACACACTTCACAGCACACAAATCAGGGCATGCTTTCTCCACGGGGGGATTCGTAATAAATAATAAATAAGCTGCTTACTTTGTTTGCTCTCTAGTCAGTCTTGAGGTTAACCACAAAGCATTGGTTAAGACGTTGCGGTTAAACCTGAAATATTACTTCACGGATCACAGTCAGTTAGTCTGTGCTCACTAATTTCCTCCAAAAAAAAACCAAAACAACCCAACAAGAAGAAAAATACAGTTTGCACGATACTGCTCTCATTTCTCCACGTTAGCTTGTGACAATTAATATGTCAGATTTTCAATTAAAGTCAAACCCAAAGTGTTGCATCCGGAATAAAGTCAGCAGTAAGGAATAAAACACTCGGGGTTGTGCTGTTATAGGAAAATAACCAAGCAAATTATTGGGTCCTGTGATCAAGCAGAGTCACTGTTACCACCCTGAAGATTATTTTCCGATAGCATCACGTCTCAAAGAGTTTTATTCATTTATGGCATTTGGCAGACACCATTATCCAGAGAGACTTACATTTTTTATTTCATTTATACATCTAAGCAGTTGAGGGCCTTGCTCAAGGGCCCAACCGTGGCAGCTTGGCGGTGCTGGGGTTTGAACTCATGACATTCCGAGCAGTAGCCCAATGTCTTAACCACTGAGCTACCACTTCTCAATGTTGGAACCTCTGCAAAACTATTCTGGTTTTTACTCTTGTGCTATAGCAGCTGTAAACAATCATTCTGTCAATTAAGATGAAAAAAAAAGTGAAAACTTACTGTTACAAATCTCTGACACTGGAGACTCCTTCCATAGATGTTAAATAAAAAACATCTCCATACAGAAACATACACTAGGGCAACAGATGTTGTATGTTTTGTCATTGTGTAATAACAGCACATTTTTTAATCTGTTTATTTGGAGCCATTTTGAATGAGCTGAATTAATATAAACCTGGGATTTGTAGCCGTCGCTTAATTTCTAGAAGACGATTCAACACCTTCTAGCCAATCCGATTTGAGAACTGTCGTGTGAAGGAGTTGTGAGGCTGTTATCGGTTTATTACGACTAAATGAAGTGTTTTTTTGTTTGTGTGTGTGTGTTCTCATCACAGCGCTCCTCTAAGACACTCATCCTCGACGGCTAAAGTGTGTTTGGTGTGCGGGGACGAGGCGTCCGGGTGCCACTACGGCGTCGTCACCTGCGGGAGCTGCAAAGTCTTTTTCAAGAGGGCGGTGGAAGGTACGGCACCCCATATCGACACTAGCTCATACTCACTTTAGATCATTTTCCTCTCAGCTGCTTTAATTTAGTAACTGATTATGTATGATTTTTGGGAGCCAATAACTGGGATTATTTCAGCACGCTTCAGGGATTTGTAGTAACGGAGCCAGGTTGTGTGTTTACATACGAAACCAGGGTGGCATGAAGAAGTAGCGTCGATGATACTATAAACAGCCCTGTGTCCATTAGCAGCATCTAACTATCGAGTCTGTGCAGTCAAACTCAGTATTTTCCTATTTTTATCCAATCGCCTGTCTAGACGTCAAAATCTGTCTCAGTAGGTAGACGAACTCGAATCTAGTGGCTCGATTTTACACCGAGGAGTTTTTACCGGCTGTCCTAAATAAACACTAGGTCCAGAGGAGTGTTTTATTTTCCCCCGAAAAACGGTTTGCAGTCAACCTTAAAAGTTTCACTGTAGTCTCTTCAGTTGGGTGCAAATGTTCTCATACTATAAAAATAAAAAAAAAGAGCACATCATTCATTCATCTTCAGTAAGCTCTTTATCCTAGTCAGGGTTTCAAGCTGTATTCGTCACATACAAGAAGCTATACACTGTATGTTCATTGCAGTGAAATGCATGGAAGTGCTTGGAAAAGCTTAGGGTTGTGGTGGATTTGAAGCATATCCTGGAAACACACTCTGAATGGGATTCCCGTCCATCCCTACATTCACACCAGCAAGTGACAAAGCGAAAGGCAAACATTCATCATCTATGTACTTACATATCACGATTTCAACCACAAAGCAACATCCATCCATTTTCTGTACCGCTTATAATAATAATAATAATAATAATAATAATAATAATAATAATAATTAGCCTATCCCAGGGGACTTGGGGCACAAGGCAGGGGACACCCTGGATGGGGTGCCAACCCATCACAGGACACAATCGCACACACACACACCCATATGCCAATCAGCCTATAACGCATGTCTTTGGACTGGGGGAGGAAACCAGGGTACCTGGAGGAAGCCCGACACAGGGCGGAGGCGGTAATTGAACCCCCAGCCTTGGAGGTGCGAGGCAAATGTGCTAACCACTATGATGCGGTAAAGCGCCAAATCCAGACAACTGGCTCGAATGATTCCTCAGACCAATCCTATAGCACGTGTGGACCGACGTTTCTTTAGTTCCCCATTTTGTTTCTTACCTGCAGTTAGTCCTGTTTACTGTCTAACGTGAAATGGGAAAAATGGAAGAAAAACTTATAAGTGTGGTTCCATTTGGTCCTGTAATATACCACCACTACTCTCATTAAATGTGTATAGAGACATTACGATGAAAAATAAAGCATGGAAGTAGAGTTCGGCAGTACCTCTGGTGATTGTACGCACCATTAGCTTGTTTTCTTAATCTGCCAATGAAGGTAGTATGAAGCCTAGCACATAAGATGTAACCCAAACTGATTCAATGTTACTTCTTCGCTACTAGCGTTGAAGAAGACATGGAAGTTTATAGCAACATGGCTTTTATTGTCTTAGGTTACAGATGTTTCTTCAAAAAAGACAAAATAGCAGTTCAAAATTTTGTATTCCCTAAGAAGTGTTTATAATCATGGGTGCGTCTCAACCAGCTCCCTAGTTCACTAGTCAGGGCGGTGATCAGGGAGTCGGCCATTTTAAGGGCAGTCTCAATTGCAAAATCCTTCCAGTGCACTGGAACATTCGCTCCCTAAAAGAAATCCCACAATGCACTGCAAAAACCAGGGAGCATCAATGCTCACTACGTTCCCTTACTGGAAATGACGTCATGTTTTCTGAAGCCTCTCAGCTCAAAAAAAAAAAAAACAAAAGAAGGCGGACGAACCCTCAGCCAACTTCCTGCTACAAATGTAAGCTTGTTATCGTGGTTGTTGTAGCTCTCACATGATTACTTACGTTAGCGATTTTCAACTTTACTCGACGTTCTATACACGGATTGAGTCTAACGAATTTTAAGTGTTTAATGATTTTAAAAAATAATAATAATAATAATCCACTAGCTTGCCTACGATTCTGCTTGACATATTATGACAGAAATACGTTTTATATGGTATAAATAAATTTATATGGTATATAAAACGTAAATATTTTACGCTTAAATTTTTTTTTTTAAACAACCCGAATACGTTACGTAGTCATGTCGCCGGAAATTCGGTTATCAGTGACCCAATGTGTAGTGAGCCAGGGTCCTTAGCGGTGCCCGAACTCGTGTACACGACATACTGATTCACGACCTACTGAACTAGGGAGCTGTTTGAGACACACCCAGGTGTGGAGAACAAATGGGTCAGGGCAAAACTTCTCCTTCTTCTAAATGAATTAATTAAGTTTAAATAAGTTTTATTTCATTAGTAAGTACAATTTATCTTAATATAGCCTGCACCACATATTTCATTTGTAACATCTTGGAATTCTATTTTTATTACTAAATGAATTAAAAGTTAAAGCTAGATCTTAAATGATCTCTCTTTAAAAATCCACGGGGTATGCGAACTTTTGCACTCAACTCTTAAGTGTTAAGAGTTTTGGTGAACCAGGACAGGATAATATGCTGAGAGACCATAACTACACCAGAGAAAAATCGCTGGACTGTTCCAGTCTCCGGAGGAAAAAAGGGAAAAAAATAAATAAATAAAAAAAGTTGAAATGAAAAGCTGACTCAGCACTCAGACCAGCCCAAGCTGCACAGAGCAGAAACTCACAGCCTGAGAGCTTCGAAATCTATCTGAAAAATATATATACATAATAATTTCAAATCAGCGGGAAAACGTACAAGGAAATGAGTCCATGTCTGTATGTGAGAATCAGAAAATAGGCAGAATGTACTTTGTGCTTTTGCCAAATTGAAATTCAGTGCAGGTAGCGAGTCTCACAGCTTTACTTTTTTTTTCCCCACCCATTGCTCCTAACAAACATGTCCCACAGCTTGACACGTTTGTTTATTCTATTCAATTTTCATCTTTTTTTTTTTTTTTTTTTTTAATTTTTAATTTTTTTTTTTACATGTAGCAAATTTACAGTAACCACATTAGCTCTTAAAACACTGGAGATGTGTTACAGCAGCCTGCTCTGGCAGCTCTCTCGACTCGACGGGAATGTTTCACTTTGCTCGTCTGGGGTACTGGATCCCGACCGTGGTTTTGATGCACGTTTCAGTGCTTTCCTCACTCCAACCGGTTAATGAGATGATTAGCTGGATTATGTTAGTTCCCTTTTGTTGGCTGCAAAGAATCGATACACGTCGTTCCAAATCAGGCTGATTTAACAGGAGAAATCACGATATACTGTACACACAAGCTTAGCAGAAGGCAACATGAACGTGCAAAACTGGGGTTTGATTGTTTATTCTTTTTAAAGCCCTAATTCGATCACAGACGCGCTGTGTTAATGTAGAGCCTGTAGCTGACTCCACGCTAAGGCCATTTCTCTTCCCTCCTGTTTCTATTTTAAACATTGAGGTTAGCGCCGCTTTAGGCTCTGTATCATGACTCTACACAATCATGTAGGCCACATTATATTACAACAGAGTTAATCGCAATAGATGTACTTATACTAGCTATAAAGAAACAAAACGCACCGTATATAAACGTCTAAATCTGTCTCATTAGTCGAATCTAATTGCTTGACTATACGCTAATGACTCTACTAGACGTGCTAAGCAAATGCTAGGTCTAGAGTAATGATTTACAGTATATATTGAGTTTTTTGCTTTACCCAAACATTTCACAATGCATGCTCGCTCGACGTTATGACTCTGACATACAGTCCTGCGCAAAAGTTTTATGCACCCTATTTTCTTTTAGTACAAACTTCGTTATAGATTTTTTAAATTTTTTTTTATTTGATGACTTCTGCATTATCAAGTCAGTACAAAAAACATTTTAGATTCCCAAACATTAGTTTTCTAGCACAAAATTAAATGTTACAGGAAAAAATGTTTGTATGTCATTAAAGAAAGCAGCGTATTACATAAGAGACACTTTTCAGACAAAAAAACACAATGAAGGCTGCTGGGTTTTGCTGCAAAAATAGAAAATAAGAAGCGAGTGCGAAAGTCAAAGTGTCCAGAAGAACTGAGGCTGGTTCTGCAAGATGCTCAATAAAACTTACCAGCTCATTTCCTTATAAAACTGCGCTAATCGGACCCGAGACTACTATTTTTATTTTTATTTCAATTGTTTTGTCACACCGAATATTGACTTTGTTTCATTTACTACTGTTTACTGCTCTTTACGGTATTTAAAAAAAATGAAATAATCAAATATAGAAACATTTAATTTCATTATTTTGAAGGCATCTTTGCATTTCTTTGCATGTGCCTACAACTTTTGCACAGTGCTGTATAAAGGCTTCTTCTTCTTCTTCTAAAAACCTGAGGCTCAGATCTAACCTACAGCTCCTCCTGCACTTTACTCCTGAGAGATAAGCCTGTACAACCTGGATTTTAGCAACACGCCCCCAACGCCACCGGCAGCTCACACTGTGATGTACCGTAACACGGCTAATACGGGTGCCCATGCTGTCAGTAAGTGTTAGCGGGGTGTATTTAGGGTTATTTTGGTTGAAGTATTTCTTTAAGAGGAAGCACAGAGGCTACCGTATGCTGTAGTGTAGGCGGGAGAGATATAGTTCAGCGTGTGTGTGTGTGTGTGTGTGTATGTGTGTGTGTGTGTGTGTGTGTGTGTGTGTGTGTGTGTGTTTCCCTACCTCACCTGACCCCAGCCTAGTTACAGAAAGATAGAGCAAGAGAGATGGAGAGAGATGGAGAGAGAGAGAGAGAGAGAGAGATGGAGAGAGGGAGAGAGAGAGAGAGAGAGAGAGAGAGCACTAAAAGCAAAGGGGAGGAGACAGCGAGAGGGAATGGAAGTGAGAGATGGGGGGGGAGGACAAAGCAGATGATAGAAGGATCGACAGATATAAAGAAGAGAGGGCGAAAGAGAGGAGAATAGACGAGTGCGAGAGGCTCAGAGCAGAACGAGGGACATGGGGATGGCAGAGAAACAGAACACAAGTGTTAATACAGCAGGGAAATAACACAGCACGGCACTTCGTTTGTGTCTGACGTGGCCTCGTTCCACAGTGAGAGAGGGAGAGAGAGAGAGAGAGAGAGAGAGAGAGAGCCTCTCTTTGCCCCAGAGGCAAAAGCTCCTCTCCTCATTAAGCACTTCTGGCCTAGGCACAGTGGAAAAGCAGACATTGAAAAAGCTCTGTTCCTTTTTTGTTTATGTACATTTAATGCAATTACACCCAGGAGAGGAAATAGCAGATTTCTGAATCTCTACCTGGAGAGAATAAGATGCAGTTGTTCAACTGCTGAGTAAGATTATTCAAACGACTCACAGCTATGACAAAGTTCCGAGCATTTTCAAACACAGAAACTAAAAGGGAAAAAGGGGAAATGGAGAGCCACAGTACTCGCCATGTTAGCCGCAGTATTCAGAGCCCCGTGGTATGGTATTGCAGATAGATGCACACTTTTAACATTATCATGTTATTAATATCTTCATCTAGGGTTCAGTGCTGTTTACGTTACAACATTACGGATCGCTCCATATTTACATGATGGCAAGTTGGAGAGCTCAATGTTATGGCAGTATGAAGACATCTAAGTCCATGACATTGCTGTTATGGCAATATTGGAGGACCTGCGTTATCTACATTGCATTAAAATGGATAGCTCCATATTTAAACGGTGTCATTATGGACAGCTCTACGTTATGGCGTGTTAGGAATGGCACTGCGGACAGCTCTATGTAATCCACGTTATGGCATTACGGATGGGTCCGTGTCATCCACATTACTGCATTATGCTTAGGACCGTGTCATCCACGTTATGCCATTGTATCCAGCTCTATGTCATCCATGTTAATGCGTCATGCTTAGCGCTCTGTTATCCACGTTATACGGTTATGCTTAGCCCTATGTCTTCCACACCACTGCATTAAGCTTAGCACTATGTCATCCACGTTATGGTTATTATGCTAAGTGCCACATTGACTAGGTTACGGGTTTGTGGATAGCTGTTGTTACATTACATTATATTGTATTGTAGGATGTTTAACCAAACTCTCCACAGTTGAATCCCTAGTGGGGTGGTTGCTAGTACACTACATTTCCTACACAGTGTGTGTGTGTGTGTGTTTTAGTGAAGTGTATACTGAATGGTCTTTCTGTGCTGCTGTTCAGCTGTGGACCAAAATAGCATCCGTTCCTTCATAATGACAAAGCTTTATGGAATTTGGCTGCTGCTGTAGACAAGGCATTTCAAACCGAGCAAGCTTTAGCTGTAGGACTTTAGCTCTTATTAGGATTTATTGAGCGAATAGGGAAGGAAATGTCAGAAAACGTTTGTACATTTTAGGTTACAAATGACCATTCGGCCAAGCACACGGTCAACTTTGGAGTTGGACATTTCTAGTACGAATTTGGTCGCTGTTTAAGGCTGGGACGCGTGTGGCGTGTGTTAAGTCGCATAGTGGTACGCGGTAGGAACTTTACACGCCGCGAGGTTCGCTGTGGGTGGGATAAGACAAAGCCGCTGAGCCTTTTCACAGTTTTCCCCGGCATCAACACACTTTTGACTCATCGGCTGGCTCTGTCTTCAGCCCAACTCCCTAACCACAGATAGGCAGTTTGTTGATACAGTACAGCTTAGCCCTGTAAACATTTCCATATGGATTGGGGGGGGGGGGGGCGTATTGCATGCGAATTATTGAAAATTTTTATCAACAGTTTGGCATGGCACAGCGCTTAAAGATATTCAATGTCAGTTTTAATGAGTGGTTATTCAAAAGGGGTTTTACTGAGCGTGCAGTGGCAGCAAGCAAAGCCTGTTTTACCGGAGGTGTGGTAGAGCTGACACATAGCCAGGGAAAGGTAACCAAAATACTGATGGAAATCACTCCAGAGTCATTTAAGGACAAAGCCTTCTCTATTTCAGCATGACAGGCAGATTTCTCTACCAATCAGGCGCTGGTTCCGAGCATAATGAAAGAACGGTTATGTGTGGGAATGGACGTATTACAAAAAGGAAGCTTATTTAACATCCAACGGTCTTTAATACCTTTAATATTATGACCGAGTGGGTTTCCCTCTGCATCGCAAAGGCTTATTTCTTTTCCAGGTTAGACAAGCTAATGATTGGCACAAACAAGGAAGGTGAAAATGACGTGTAACACGACACTCATCATGACCGATCCTATCCTCAGCTGACCTCTGCATGTTTGCTCTCGGCACCGGCGCTTTAAATATCTGCCATCTCTTCCGCCTTCTGGGTGATGCCTTTGTTCTTTGACACTAATGCAAAATGCAGGAGCGCTCGGAGGATACAACGTTTGTGGGTAAGCAAATGGCGCAGGCGGGTATCAGATCTTGCGGATCTGCGCTTTCGCTATTAATATGTTTTCTGGGACGTGGGCAGGCCGCCCCGACGTGTTTATAGTGCCGATAAAATGGCTTTTGTCTGGGCTTGTTGATAGACTGTCCTGAAGCCATATCATTCCATCTGAGTAACCACAGCAACCCATTTTGGGATATCGAGCTGGAAGATCAAGCCCAGTTATGGCTAGAAGAAGCCGTCTATGAGGGAGCTGCCGATTTTTCAACACATCCACATGAGTAATCAGCGAGGGACTGTGTCCATGTGCATGTAAAAGTGGGTTATCCTTCTAAAGTGGTGTTTATGAGATGGGGGAAATAATGCACACCACCATGCACGCTCCGGAGAAGTTGTTTACAAATAGTTTTCAGTCTATAAATTCAATCTGAAATTTGTCTTTTGGTAAATATATACAAAAAAAAAAAAAAAAAAAGTCGTTGAATGCCATTCAAAGGGAGGACAATATTAAATATATAAAGATGACATGAAATAATGAATCCTATAAATCATTCAAAGAAGCCCTGGAGAGGCCAAGAAAAGATTTCTCAGTATCTTAACTAGAGGGAATATATCTCCGCAGGACTGAATTTTACAGCGTTTTCTTTTTTCCTCCTCCCTCTCCAAACTTCACGTTTTCTGGCGCTGTCGGAGATAAAAAAAAAATTTTTTAAAAAGTGCAATTTTATAGTCAATTAATATGGGTGGAACCCCAAATAGGTCAAAACAACTTTGGAAATTACACAAATACCAACCTGTATAGCGTGATTCTGAACACGGATAACTTTCCTTTACTTATTTACAGTACTGTGCAAAAGTTTTAGGCACCCTATTGTTTTTTTTTTAGTACAAAATTTGTTGTAGATTTTTTTTATTTGATGACTTCTACATTATCAAGTCAGAACAAAATAATTTTTTGTTTAGATTCCCAAACATTAGTTTTCTAGCACAACATTAAAATGTTACAGTAAAATGTTTGTATGGCATTAAAGAAAGCAGCATATTACGTAAGAGACACTTTTCAGACAAATAAACACAATGAAGGCTGCTGGGTTTCGCTGCAGAAATAAGAAGCGAGTGTGAAAGTCAAAGTCTCCAGAAGAACTGTGTCTGGTTCTGCAAGATGCTCAATAAAACTTACAAGCTCATTTCCTTATAAAACTGCACTAATTGTACCGGAGACTACTATTTTTATTTTTTATTTTTTTTTTGTCACACCAGATATTGACTTTGTTTCATTTACTGCTCTTTACGGTATTTTTTATTTATTTATTTTTTTAATGTAGAAACATTTAATTTCATTATTTTGAAGGCATCTTTGCTCTACAGCATTTCTTTGCCTATGCCAAAAACTTTTGCACAGTACCGTATGTCTTGAACTTAAGCTGTACACAGCTACACAGGCATTCCTGCTGCCTGATGGGATGGGAGTGAGCTTATGACTCACTTTCTGCTGTTATGGAAGCTCCCACATGAATGCCCTAAAGACTTACAGGAAAATGCTGAGGACTCACAGTTCAGTGGATAATCTTACTGTAGATTTGTAAATAAGAGCTGCTGCCGTGATCATAAAGACTGTCCCGCGCTCATCCCAGGACTCTTATTCACTGTGGGCCGCATTCCGAGTTGAGTTAAGCGTGCATGGTGAAGATTTAATACCAACATTGCTCACGTCAGTATTCAGACCTCAGACGTAACTACAGACTTAAAGACCCCGTGAAATCAAAGCAGTCGTTTTGTGGCTTTTAGTATGAATATGTCCACCTGAAGGTTATCTACGAGCTCGTGTGCTCCAAAACAATGACAAAATTCGCATTTAGAAGATATATCCATCCAAACTTTTACCACCAATACGGATCGACAATTTTGATGTCATCGTTCTGCACTTCAGCCGCTCATCAGATTTTCTGTCCAATCAAATGCTCTCTAGAATCTGAACAACAGTTGTAGGTTTCCTGGCTGTGAGGTAAGCTAAACGTTATTGGCTATTTAAAAAGGGGGAGGAGCCAGTCGATATGTCCAGCCCTGACTTCCTGTCTCAAAAGTTCGGATAATGCTACGCGTTTCAAGACACCTCACGGGGACTTTAAGCACTATCCAGACGTTGGGTGAGAGTTGCGCATGCAGGACAGACGTTGTCGAAAAACAGAGGCGGGTCTACGTTATGCACGATTCTAACCTTGGAATAAAGCGCCTTTTTCATGCGTGATATCGGCTCCAGCCAGGAGCAGTATTTTGTCCAGCGCCACTGTTGGACAGTTTGATCTAATAGCAACATTATACTGACTTTTCTGTTTGGGGCTACATATACACTCTGAAAAAAACAAAAAAAAAAAACAATAGAATACCATTTGAGGTCAATATTAAACACATAATATTGATTGCACTATTAATTCGTTGTATTGTAATTTTTTCTTCTGCACAGAGGACATCGGAAGAGACAGCAACTTAATCAGAGACTTAATCTCGAGGATCAAATATTTTATGGACAGAATTATGAACAAGACTCTAAGCTCTAAGTGTAGCAGATGACTGCTCGGTCCGCTCTAGTTTACAGAAGAGCGCGTTGAATAACAAATGGCATTATTTCATTAAAAGCAAACAACTTCATGACTTCAACTCTGTACTCTTCTACACCTGTATGCTGTAACGAATCTGTTGTCGCTCGAAAGAGGACAGGTTCCCTTTAGAGCCTCATGGGTTCCTCGTCGTTAGGGATCTACGGTAAATCTACACCAGGATTTCTGTAGAGTGACACTGTGACAATGTCCACTGTTAAATGCGCGGTACAAATAAAGTTCAATTGAATTGAAGCTGCTGGCGTAAGTTGACGTAAGAGACGAGAAAAATGATCCACAGGAAGTTGGGGTTGGAAAAAAGCGGCAGCAGGAAACTCGGGGAGTTCACCTTCAACTCCGAGTGTAACATCAATCACACAAATGTCCCGTACACTGACGACTTTAGACAGGCGAATGATTAATGTACTCCGTTCTAGAGAGTCGAAAATAAGCAAAAAGAAGCGAAGTCGTGTTGAATTTCTAAATCGGAGACAAACCGAGCTTTTAGGAGCTTGCGAAGGTTTATTCCTTTCAGATGAAGCTTCATGTGAAAGTCGTTACGGAGCCACCATGGGAGCCTCTGCGCCTCGGTCCAGCAACAACATCGATGAGAGCGAGCCGCCATGACTCAGCTGGAAGTGTGCTGAATGGATCTAACATATGCGGTTATGGAAATACAGAAATCGTGCGCTGATTCATGCCCTCGCGATCCAGCTGCTGCATTGTCATGTCGACGCGGCTCGCCACTGCTAATGGCTAAGGCTAATCCGGGGAAGGCGGCGCGCTTGCCAGTTAAATCTAGGTCATGCACTGCGAGCATGAAAACTGTCCCGGATTGCACTAAATTTGATGAAGAATATTGATGAAAACTGCGTCCCAAAAGATTCCCCCAAGCCTCTGATTGTGTGAACGCAAAATAGTAATTTAGTGATATTAAGAATTTTTATTAACAATAATTCATGTAAAGAGGTCGATTGTTGATTAGATGCATGATTTTTTTTTTTATAAACTTATTATTAATGTTTTAATTGCAGTTAGTACTAAGCTGTTTTGCTTAATTCAAATTAGCTAGTTAACTTGGCTAACATTAACCTTAGCTTACTTGGGTAATGTTTGCTAGCTACCTAACGTTAACTGCTAGCTAACTTGGCTGTTGTTGGCTAGCTAGATAACTAACAACAGCTAAAATATCAACTTTTAGTTAGCTAAATTGTGTAGGATGCTAATTCTGGTGAGGTAGCTAACATCGTAATTTGATTAAAATAGTCAATAATTTGGTAGGGGTTTTTTTTTTTTGGGGGGGGGGGGGGGGTTTGGTTCATATTACTGAATTCTACTGAAAATATGGTAAGTGACAGAGGGAATTTATAGCAGTTTTTAATACTGTTTTATTTGACCTTTTTCATTTTACCTTGTTTCTCTAAATATAATGTAGAATAAAATTAAATAAAATATTAATTTAGATTGTATTAGGGTTTGATTTTTAAAAATGATCGTTCAGATTTATAAAAAAAAAATAATAATAATAGGAATAAATACAATATATAGCCGAGGACAATGGGAAATTTTAATTTAGTTTCACTTTTAATAAAAATAAAGCAGGTCATTTGAACTCAAACACCACATCAGAGTTTAAAGTGCTGCATACGTGCGCATGTGCATTCACTGCCTCAGTAGAAGATGGAGGGTGAGCTGTTACGGGGCAGACTGAGGTGGATATAAACGTGACGGTGTGGAGTGATGCGTGATGAGGCATGGTGCTCTGCAGTGTTGGGGGTCTCCCATGGGGATCTCTGATTAATGTCAGAGCTGACAGCCTGACTTCTGCACCTGAATGTGTCCCTCCATGCAGTGACATAACCGGCTAAAAGTAGCCACTGACTAGCTCAGGAACCAACATACACACACACACACACACACACTCAACCTAGTCAGAATGATGGGACACAGTAGAAATCATGCAACAGATTATGGGTGGAGTTATACAGAATAAATACAACAGTAGAAGTGGTTTTGTGTGTTGCTGCGACGTCCAAACGGATCAGATCGTCTAATTCCTTTTACAAACCGACCATGTGACAGTATCTAAGCTCAGTGGCGCGTTCAGGATTAACCACTCAGGGGCGTGCTGTTTTGAGATAATAATCAACAACAGGATGATGTGAGGAATCTGAGCTACTGTCACCACCCTGGAGTCGATTTGTTTCTAATTACAGCATGTCCTGAAGTGTTTTACCAAATCATCAGCTATACCACATGAATCTGCCAGTACTAGCATATTTTTATTGATTAAAGAATGAAATGTCATACTTTTTATCCATTTAACGTCACATTTAATGATGTAGAATGTCTGTCGAAAATTGTTAATGGTGTGAACTGTTTTGGAAATGCCGCCCATTTCAGATGATTAAGGGTGCTTTCACATTTGGTGGGGTTTTTTTTCCCCCCCTAGACAATGTGCTAGCTCACACACACACACACACACACTGTAACCATAGCAACACTCTTACCTTTCCTAGGTAGTATCGGCTAACTAACTAGCCTAAATTGTATTGTAGATGTTTTGTTATCAGTAATAAAGACCGGCTTAAATCTGGCCATAACGAGCTTGTTTGTTTTTGGTGTAGCTTTGGAGGAAGAAAATCTAGAGAAATCGAGCTGCTGGTGCGACTTCACTGTATGCAGCAACAGTTGAAGCGAGACGTCGCATCACATGAAGTAAATCACATAAATATCTCAAAAATGCAAACACTGTTTTGTTTTGTTTTTTTTGTTTGTTTTTTTTTTTTAGTTGTATTGTAACATTGGAATATTGGCAATGGTTCAGCATATTGTAAATCTCCTCATATTCCTTCACTGACAAGACCGGCACTCTGTCCTCCATTTTTTTTCTCTCGCAATCCTCTCAATTGATTGGTTGAGACATTAAAAAATAAAAAAATTTTAAAAAATTTAAAACAGCGCTTTTCAAAACCTGCTTCACACAGGATTCCAAGCAAAGCGTGCGATGAAAGTAAATACAATGATAATAAGATAATAAGAGGAAGTAAAACCTAAAAAAAAAAAAAAATGTATCACTAGTGACATTAGTATACTTAAGTGCAGCCAGTTGTGAATATTAGACATGTATCCGGACGCACACGGACAGATTTGCAACATCTTCCGAACACGCAAACTTCTCCTTCCCTCACTATGTTCTGCGCACCCACGGGCGCACACGGTAAACACACAACGTATTTGCATTCACTTCTTTAGGGCAATGATTAACAGGATTCGTGGGAGAAGCTCGGCACAGCGGGTGAAGAGGTGTGTGAACGGATTTCAGGTCCGATCTGCATCAGTGTTGGAGCAGTGGAAAAGGTGGGGGAGGTTAGATGGAGGAGGACAAGCAGGAGAAGTGTGTGTGTGTGTGTGTGTGTGTGTGTGTGTGTGTTGGGGGGGGGGGGAGGAGTAGGGATGGGGGGGGGGGGGGGGTGTTGTATTTCCTGTGTCGCAGTTTACTGTTTTTTAGAGCAAGAAAAATGGGCTTATGTAACGAGTCACATGACCGAGCCAGAAATAGTGGCAGAGCTACAGCTGCCTTTGCTCTTCCAAGCAGATCCCGGGCTTTTCTGGCAGCCTCAACTCGCACACGTTCCTCTTCGCCAAAAAAAAAAAAAACAAACAAAAAAAAAACGAGCGTCACAGTGAGACCCGGCCTGAGCGCGGATATTTGGGAAGTTTGATTTGAGGAGAGGAACTAATCAGATGCTCAGAGTGCAGGAGAGAAGGAGAGATTGGGGGAGAGAGATCTAGTGGGAAGCAGGAAAGAGCAAGAGAGAGAGAGGAAAAGCGAGTGACACACACACACACACACACACACACACAGAGTGGTGTGCAACCTTGCAGTGTGGCTTGAGGCCGGGAAAGCAGCATGCGGGAGATTTTCAGGCACACACACTCATACACATGCATGTGTACACACACTTACATAAATGGGGAATGGAGTGTATTTACATTGTGTTCAGCATCACACACTCGTTCCTGAAACACTCAGTAAAGACGCTGTCACCTTCAATTCACTCCATTAATTGGTTTGCATATAGATTTATTTTTTTAAATAAAAAGTAAAACAATAGCATTAAACACACATACCTAGCTACAGAACTCATTTTGTTATAATTTCAAGTGATTTTTATACACATACTTGAGAAAAGTGTAAGCTGCTTAACTGTTATGATGTGATGATGTGATGTCTGGCCTCTTGGCGGCCATCTTGGTTTATTTCCAGTCACACAACACTTCCATGTACTTAAAAACAAAAAAAAATTCCAATCTGTTATGAAATCAGAATCAGTGTTAAAATCTGCAAGGTTCACATAACAGAAATCTCCCCTGAAGCTAAGATAGCTGAGCTATTTTAAGATCTGTTTTCATCAGTTTACGAATTTTAGCGTTAATTCTAGCTAATCCACAACAGACTGTACATTCCCTTTATCATATCAAAGGTGATTGGTTAGGAGTCATAAAGTTTGGCTGCTGTATGAGGATTTGCGTAACATTATACATCTGACAGGCCTGGCTTTTACAAGCGAGGCTGGGACTTCCTGTAATAGAGCTGCAACAGTTACACACTTCCTTGTTCATATTTCAGCCAGTGAGCTGTCTCACCGAAGTAGGCTCGTGTTAATAATGCACTTTTTATATCACGGTAATTGGGTAAGCTTGAAGCATCATTTATATTATCACATATTTACAATATATACACATGGGGGCATGCTGTTATAGGAAAATAATAAAAAATGAGCCGGTGTGATGTGGCCTGACATGAAGCCTGTGGCCTGCTACCATTCCAAAGTTCATTATTTTCTTATAACAGCATGTCACAAAGCGTTTTATTCCTCTTACGCCACAACAATTTTCAACAGTTTATTTATTTATTTATTTATTTATTTTTAATGAAGAGGCTGTCAAATGAAAATCGTAATCTTTTTTTAAAAAAAATTATTTTGCATTGTCTACTGCAAATAGGTGTTGCGAAAGTGTATCTAATCTCCATTTTGTTCTATGCAAGTGATCCAGTTCCAGCGCTTAACGAGTGTCTGGATTCCTTTCGAAACGACTTGACTCAATTCTAATTTATATCGCACTTTTACAAGGTCTCCATTTGACTCGCTCTCGTAAATCACGACACGTCACGCTTTTTTATCCGTTTGCAGTTACATGCGATGTTGCGGAACATCCGCAAAACAAGTTGGTTCCTGTTTTCGCTTACGTTATAGCGGCTATAAACACTTGTTTCCTCACCAGCCTGTCTTCTGAAGTTAAGAAGACAAAAACGCAGCTTGTCACATTATAGAGAACACATAAAGCAGTTAGAAAGCACTGACACTGGAGACTCGCTCCAAAAATGTTATATTCCAATGAGAAGGACTTTAGGAGTCGCTAAGCAGCGTCCTCTGGAACGAAGGTACCCGTATTAACGATATCGTGTATGTTGAACATAACGGAATAAACTCGAGGTCGACCAATTGATTGGTTTTTGATTTAAATAAAAACTACCACTGACAAATTTTGTCGTGTTATTTGAAGTGTTTTTTGATTCATTTTGGATGTCTCTATTTGTATTTGTTATTTGGAGCGTTACTTTTTGGTTCAGTTTGGATGTATATCTTTTATTTGCTTTCATATTTATTAATAGTTAATATATATTAATATTTATATATTTATTTCATTTTAAAAAGCACAGTACATTTTCTTGATACAGTCAGTACTGTTTATTTTTGTAGTAAAGTTCAGCAGTATTTTACTTTGAGTGTTATGTTTTCATTCAGTATCAGTTTTAAAAACTATCGGTTGAGTAATCGGTTATCAGCAGGTAACTTGGTTACCGGTATCGGTACAATCCACTATCGGTCGACTTCTAGAATAAACATACGAGTGATAACCATCATGTACCTAGTCTATAGTGGTGTGAAACATGGAAGAAGAATGTTTTCTCTTCTGTGATTAGGTTAAATAAATTGTTTTCTGTTGTGCGTTTAGGCGAGTTACGACATTAGTTCCAAAAAGAAACACAAAAGACAAAATAATACGTACAAATATTAGTACCACACACACTGCTTGTCAAGTTTTTCTACAACCGTAGCGATTTTTGACGCGCATGACCGAAATACTAAAAATAACCATTTTTAAATCCTCTCTCCATCTCTGTCCGCAGGTCAGCACAACTACCTGTGCGCTGGAAGGAACGACTGCATCATCGACAAAATCCGACGGAAGAACTGTCCGGCTTGCCGAGTACGAAAATGTCTGCAGGCAGGGATGAATCTCGGAGGTAATCTCCAGCAACAATAAACGCACTATAAAACTATATACACCAAGCAATCCCTCTGTAAGAAACTTCAATTTTCACACGTTAGCTCTGTCATTAGCAAAGTCACCTCGCACCGAGTAAACGAGTAAATATTTCTGCGATGGCGGCAATTAAAGAGAAGGATCACTTACTAATGACTGAGTGCGGCCCTGTTAAATGATCACTCTTTACATACACAGAAGCTTTTATGGTAAGGAAAATGAAGTGTCAGTAATGTTTTGGTAACTCTGCGGTCACGGTGTTCACATCATCCATTGACATGTGCACGTGTCTCAAGCAGAAGTAAAGTTCTTCTCCTGTATTTAAAATGATATTTAAAGATTTCATTCTGACTGCAGCACAGGAGCACTGTGGACGTTTAGAGAGTCAATATGTGATTAGAAATTGAATGGTTTAGGCTTTTTTCTGTTTCACTACACAACACATAGATATCCAACAACCTGATCAAAGCATGACGTTCAGTGTATGAGGAAATCGCATTTAGCTAGCGGGCTTTTAGGCGTCTTTAAGTACACTGACTGTGACTAAATTCTAGAAAACCATAATTGGGTTTGCACATTCAAAAAAAAAAAAAAAAAACTATTCTCACCCAAAAGTCTCACCCATGTTTTAGTGGATAATCTTACCTGGATACTGTAGATTTGTACCTAAGAACACAGCAGTGTTAAGCATGTTAAGCTTAAAAGGACACATATTTATGGTTCAAATAAACGTTTAGGAAAGTCAACTCAGAACAGGCAAATAATAGTAGGTTTCGTTTATCAGTCATTTAATAAATTTGTGTGTAAATGTTTTCATAGGCCAAACTGCATTAAAACAAAAAAAAAAAAAAACAATCCTGACAGTTTTACACAATTTTTGTTAATGCAGATTTTCTTCATACTCATTTGCATATGTTGATAAACGCCTAGTAAATTACTAATTACAGTTGTTGTATATTCAGTGATGCCATATAAAACTCCATAAAAGGCTAAATGTATACAGCTGCAAATGACAAAATGACAACTAAACGGTCCTCCTAAATGTGGTATACACTAAATCTTCCAGTAATGCAGCTCGGCCATTGTAGCACGTCAGCTACCTCTTTTATATAGCGCCAGGGCCGTAGCTCCGGAGTTCTGGGCCCCCTGAAAAAATATTGATGTGGGCCCCCACCGCCCTCCACCATGGGCATGGAGGCCCACATCTACAGTGCCATGTAACCTAACAGGAATTTCGTACAAAATAACAAAACGTTTGAAATGTTTATATAAATATTACAACAAAACAATGGCATTAAGCCATTAATTATGTCTTATGAAACATTGTTTAAAGTCCTCAAGCAATTATTCAAGACAAACTAATAAAAAAAAATAACAAAAGACAAGAAATTAATGAAATAATAAAACAAAACAAAATTTAAAAAGTACCAGCAATATAATAAAAAGTCTATCCAGTAAGTCTGGTGAAGTAGCAGCTGAAGTAAACATTCAGAAATCGAAAAGAATGCAGTCAAATGCAAAATAAAACCACTTAAATTATATATTGTCTTCATTTTTGATGCTACTGCATAATATATTATTAAATAAAGCTAATAAATGTATCCATCCAAGAGAAGTGTGTTGTATTTGCGTTCTCTTGACAGTTTTGTTATCTTTAAACACATCACATCAGCAGACAGCAGGTCTGTAATCCTTGTGACACGCAAATCCATTTTTTCCCCCTGCGTGTTATACAAACCAACTCTATTTACATAACAGCGCAAAAAGACGGGGACATTGACCGCGTAATTGTTCGGTCAGTGTGCGCCAGTACAGTAATGAGAAAATGATGTGACAGTACCGGCATGGGGGCGCGGCAGGCGGCGAAATGATCAGGGCACGGCATCCCATCACATTTACATCCCTACAGTGCACTAACCTGTCTTGATAAAGAAGGTCTTGATAGACTGAGATCCAGCAGTTCTCCTGGCCTCCCTCTCCTTCTTCTCATTACGTTTCTGGTACCCAGATCTATGGGGGGTGGGGTGGGGTTGTTTCGCCCCAACATTTTCAATCACTCAGTCTCCTGTTCTTCCACTTTAGCTTTACTTCTAACTTCAACTGTTCTCAGAGCAGCCTCAACTCTGATTGGTGTTGTTCACCAGCTGGGGTGGGACTTACAATTTTATCGGGTCCCTCTGCTGTTAGTGACTGACTGAGCTGAAATAATTAATAACCATCGGACTAAACCATTTTTAAGAAGAGAGGAGATATTTGGAAAACTTCTTTCATTCAATTATTCATAGAGTAGGGGCCTATATAGTGTAACTACTGGATTTAGGATTTACTGGAGCCCCCTGGGCAGTGGGGGCCTCTATAATTGTCATCACCTTTCACCCCACTCGTGATGGCCCTGTATAGCGCCGTTACTTTTGTCCTAATTGAGTAGCTAGTCTTATTTGTCTTAATTTTTGGATTTGTTTTAAATTGCTTTCTCTCAGTCTTTATTAGGAAATGACCATATTTGTGACTCATCACCGCTTATACGATTTGAATCCAATCAATCGAGGTTCACATTAGTAAGTCTCCTTATATGATACGTGTATGCAAACTCAGAAGCTCTTGTAGGCTACGAACATTTTTTCCCAGAACTAACTGGATTTTCACGAACACCAGATTTCTTGTGTAAAAGCTTCTGTAAATGATTTACAAATACATTTGTTCATATCGAGTCTGATAAATAAAGTCTAATGGCTTTTTTGTGAGCCAGAAAGGCCAAAAAATGTCTGTCTATAGACAGCTCTGGTAAAAAAAAACAATACAGTTTAAAAGTGGCTGGTGGGTTTGATTTGATCTAGGCTTTGATATATCGTCCCTCTGTACCTCCCTAGTTTTAAGCAAACCTGACAGTTTGGCAGATTAAACAAACAACTCAGGATTCCAAGTTTACCAGCTGAAACCCAGCACACACCGGGCTCCGTCTCATTCCACATCTGATCTATTTCTAACACATTTCTCTGAGCAGTCTCAGCAACGCAGGCCTCACTAAATTCCCCTGCTTTGGTGGAGGAGGACGTGCTTCAGTGACTGATTCACTTGCTTTGGTTCCCTGAAGTCCAAAAACAGTGTCCTTATTCAGGCTTTCCAGGCAAGTCGACTAAACCTCAGCGTGTGAATGACACATTTCTTGTTTAACAGTCACTCAGACAGACATTAAGCGGTTTTCTCTGTCAGTGTTTACAGAATGACTGTGCACTGATTTAGAGAATTCTTAGCTGGTGGGATACGGCCACTACGTGAGATGGACGTACTGGATGTGTAAAACGTTATCGAGTTTGACTGCAGCAGTGTTTTCTCACGCCAGGCCGTTTGATTGATGGCATTGTTCTAAAACCAGGGCAATTTTCTACTTATACGCGTCATTGCACACGAAACTAACATAGTTTCTCTCAAATCAGATTCTTAGGCTCTGCTAAAAACAACTGCATAATTGCAAGTGGCTTTACTAAAGTGCACTGTTAGAATAAAGGTCCATCTAGCACCCTAAAGTGTTCTTTGGTTTGTCACTCTGGAGGAATCCTTATAGGAAGTAGAACCAAGTAGAACCTTGTTACGTTTCTGGAACCATGTACAACACTTAATACTTCCTAAACAGTACAATATTACAATAAAGGTTCAATCTAGAACCTGTAAGGGGTGTTCAGTTTGTTCCCTTGGAGCAACCCTTACACGTTCAATGTAGAACCATACAACAGACTAAGTGTGCAGCTCTAAGTGTGCAGCACTCAGTATTTGCAAGACTGTATACTTTAATGAAAAAAGTTAAATCTAGAACCCTTGTTCTTTGGTTTGTATCCCCAGGGGAACATTTGAAGGTTCTGTGTTGAGCCCTGCAGTAAAAGGTTTCTCTGGTATTTTAAAGAGAACCCCCTTAGGAAACACATTCCCTTAACTATTCACAGAACCCTTCAGGAACCCATTTCCCCTAAAAATAACACTGTGTTAATGCTCTTAATGCTCTTAGTAAAAAATAAAGGTTAAATCTCTAACTTTTACGGAGTCTTTGGTTTGTTTCTAAGTGAAACCTTTAAATATGCAACAAGAGAATTCTACAATAGGCTGTTTGGTTATCGCAGAGGGTCCCAGGTAGAAACGTGTTAGAAAGCTCGAGCCCTTAACCAGCCAAGGAACCCTTCAAGAACCATTTTTTCCAAAATATATAAAGTTTCAATACTACCTAAACAGCATATGTTTAAAAGAAAAGGTCAGAGTTTGTTCCTCTTAAGAATCCCTTAAAGGTTCCATGTAGAATTCTACAATAGACTATTTTCCTGTCAGAGACGGTTCTGTTAGAAAGCTAGAACTATCTGAAGAACCCTTCAAAAACACCTTATTAAGTCTTTAACACCTAATACTTCTTTAACAGCATGCTCTTAGAGAGAGACAGAAAAAAGTTATATCCAACACCGTTAACGGTTCTTTGAGTTTTTCATCCTGGGGACATCCTTAGAGGTTTTATGTCAAACCCTGCAACAGAATATTATTCTGGTAGTGTTCAAAGTAGAACCACTTAAGAAAGCTGGCACCCTTAACCATCCAAAGAACCCTTCAGGAACATTTTAAGAGTATAAGATCCAATACTGACTGAGCAGCACACTAGTTAAATCTAGAACCTTTAAGGGGTTGTCAGTTTTTCCTCTGGGGCAACCCTTAAAGGTTCTCTGTAGAACCCTACAACAGGCTGATTCCCTGTCAGGACGGGTTCAAATTAGAAGCTAGAACCCTTAACAATCCAAGCAACCCATCAGAAACATTGTTTTAAGAAAAAAAAAAAAAAAAACCTCTAGAGGGGGTTCTTTGGGAGAACCTTTAAAGGATCTCTGTCAAATGACAAGCTCGAACCCTTAACCAACCAAAGAACCTTTCAAGAATGATTTCGAATGTACAGTATTGAGTATAACACTCAATACTACACTCACATAGTGCACTCTTACAAAAGATCAAATCTAGAACCCTTAAGTGGTCTTCAGTTTGTTCTTCTGGGGCAAGGCTCTGTGTAGAACCTGATCACAGGCCTTTTCCCCGGCAGATATTGTTCCAAGTTCTCTAACATTGTATTTCTGAATTGAGCTTGAATTAGAAAAACCCTCCCTTTTTATAAGCATTTAAAAGCTGACTCAGACTATTGCTCATGTTGACTCCATCTCCTCCCTCAGCACGGAAGTCGAAGAAGCTGGGCAAGCTGAAGAGCGTGAGCGAGGACTCGTCTCTTCAGAACTCGGAGAAGGAGCTGAGCTCGAACATGGCTCTGGTTCCTCATGGTGCCTCCGTGGCTCCCTTCCTCTCGCCGTCTGTGTGCAGCGTGCTGGAGCTCATCGAGCCTGAGGTGGTGTTTGCAGGTTACGATAACACTCAGCCTGACACCACTGATCACCTCCTCACCAGCCTCAACAAACTTGCTGGCAAGCAGATGGTGCGTGTTGTCAAGTGGGCCAAAGTACTTCCAGGTACGATTCACACTTTACTCAGGCTCTGGATCAAGCTATTACAATATACAAGCTAGAAGTCCTGCTTCTTGATATCAGGAGTAGAATTTCATCTGGTTCACTGATCACTGAGTCATGGTCTTGACACATTCTTTCCATTTTGAATAATGGATTTAGTGATGCTCTTAGGTATTTTCAAAGTTTGGGATATTTGTTTTTTTAATAACTAAACCCCAAGGGATACATTTCCAGAACTTTGTCTCAGACTTGTTTTGATAGCCTGTTGGTGTTCATGGTGCTGCTTGTTTAGATATGTTCTCTGGGTTCTTTCAGGAAGAGGTGCACACAGGCCAACTCCATTCAACTGATTCGATTGGTATCTCGTTACACCGGAACTGATTTAGAGGTTTCGCAACAACTGGGGTTGTGCAGTCACTACATTTATATTTTTATTTGTAAATAAATAAAAAAGTGAAAGCTCCTGTGATACTAATACATTTAGTTGGATGAATTGTAAAACTACAATAACACCTATAGCTGTAGTTGGCTGTAAAGTAAACTAATGGAACAATCATTTCCTACACCACACACACACACACACACACACACACACACACACACACACACACACACACACCGAAACACAGATGTAGTGCAGTGTATATAACTGAATTATCATCGCCGTAATGAAGACAATGTGATGTTGACTACAGTTTTGTAATGCTGCAGTTCACACTGTAGTCGTTAAACTCGCCCCCTCTGAGAAGCCATTTGTCGTATTGCAATTATTTGATACCAGGGTGTCTGCTCGCTTTATCCAGATGTAAAAATAGAAAGTCAGGCAGACACAAGGGGAAACTGGTCCTCGCTGACTTTCAGACACACGCTGACATGAAGAGCGCCTCAATTCAAATCAAGCATGGATGGCTGCTTATTCGGCGTTATTGGGATAGCGGTATCGTAATGCTTAGTGTGTTAATGAGGCAGTATTCATTTAGTAATGAAAAAAAATAGACCTTCTTAGTGTTAAGAATGTAATCCACACTTATTTAAAAGATCACTCTTTAGTTTAAAAGCCTTAAATTGGCCCTGCTGTTGTTTAATATTAACCCTAATACCACATCGCTGCTGAATTCTCTATTCTGATTGGTCAGAAGGTTATTATATTAATGCTCTTGTCCTAATACATTAGCATTTCTAATGTAACAGCTAGGATTTGGTGGATGCTCCAGATAAACAGATGACAAACTTGTGTGTAACTATTGATATGGTGACGTTTTCAGTGAGGAGATGTTTATTTCGCATTTTTGGAAGGAGTCTCCAGTGTCAGTCAGTACCAAGAGAATAAGTAGAGGCTGGTGAGGGAACGACTGTTTATAGCTGCTATAACGTGACAGGAACTAACTTCTTTAACATTCCCCAACATTAAATGTAACCCTTTTTGCTAATGGAGAGTATGACGTATGACGTTTAATTAGTACAGAATTGCAATCTTTGACAAATTGCTGTGGTAGAAGAGGAATAAAACACTTTGATCGACTTTGGGGTGGTAACAGCATCACACCACCACATCATGGCTTATTCCGTGCATATTTTCTGCCTGATATTTATCAATGGACGTCAAATCATCATTTTACATTTATATTATGAATATAAATGATATATATGAAACCACACCTCCAAAAGCACTTCCCATGGCATTTATTATTACTTTATTATAATACAATTATACAAATAAGGAAAATGTCGGTGGAATTTGCGTACGCTCGTTTTATGACGATTTGTCCATATACCCGTGCATAAGGTTCAACGTTGGAGAAGTATTATTGCACTTAATATTAAAAAGTATTTTATTAAATTATTCACATATTTCTGTAATGATGTCATGCGTGACAGCAGTGTGTGGCCATGTTTTCCTTTAGCGGTCCCAGTGGGAATTGTACAGACAAATGCATTACATTTTAGTCAACGAGTAAGTGCCTACTTTTAATGTTTACGAGATGTTTACGAGATTCTTGCAGCCCTGCTGAGACATTAAACCCTATCCAAGGTCTTTGAAGTCGTGTCAGTCTGAAACACACTTACGGCTCACTGACTGGTAGCTGTTTCCCCCCCGACATGGTGCTGGTGCTGGTTCCAGAGCCTGTGCCAAACCTCGAACAGTCCGCAATAGAATCCATTTCCATCAACAATTGGTCGAGTTTCAGAATGAAAATGCTGTTGGTCTGGAACCAATTAGCGTTTTCTTAACGTGCTTGGAGGGCGGTGTCATTTCATCACCATGACATGACACCATTTAATGACACCACGGTATTAGAACCAGACGAGGCAAATTATTGCCAGTGGATATTTGAGAAGTGGTGCACATTAACGTAATAACTATAGCAAAAATCACATTTTTTCCCCCAACCATCTTCCAACAAACGCATTTGCCAGATCAAACCGGATTCCCAATTCTCCAATGACGAAACGGTCTGTGCGTAAGAACTACTAACCAATCCGTGCTCAGGACGTGGGAATAATCATAGCGCAAGTGGTGGAGTTTCTCTGAATACAAATGTAGGAAAAAATGTTTCTGGTGAAGGACTCAGCAACTGGTGGATTGCGGCCAGATGTGGATCCAACAAAGTATTTCAGTGGATCAAACTGTGTGCAAAATACTGTAGCAGAATTAAGCAACTGAAGCAGAGTCAAGTGACTCCAGTTTTGTTCTGTACCAGGGACCGGATTCACGAAACATTCTTAAGAATAAAACTCTTCTTAACTGCCATTTTTAGAAAAAAAAAGTTAAGAAAATTTTGTCCCCCCCCCAAAAAAAAAAAAAAATCTTCTTAAGAATATTCCTATGCTTTTTTCTTGAAATTTTTCCTAAGACAGAACTCAAGAAAAATTCGCATTTTTAAAAAGAATGTTCTTAAAAATCATCGTAAATAACTTCTTAAAGTTACGATAACTGCCAACTTGTCATAGATCCCCAAAGGGTACGATTTTTAATGAATTTATTGGGTTGTTTCAAATATTAAACGTTACAAAATGATAAAACTTGCAACATATAAGAAATAATGTATCACTATAACTACACTGTAACTATATGTATAACAATATTTTACTTACATAAACTAGCATACTTGGCTTACTGGTTTCCACTTTCCAGCAAGTAAATTTTCCTACGATGGTTAATGTCGGTTAATGTTGTTTAAAAAAAAAAAAAAAAAAGATAATATATGAATACATTTAAAACGAGGCAGTATTGAATTTGTCGTAGCTATTACACTACTGTCATTTTATTCTTAAGAAAAAAATTAAGATGTTCGTAAGAAAATATTTGAGAACTTCTTGAGAATATTTCAAGAATTGCACGTAGGAATATTCTTACGAACGTCTTAGAATTCATCTTTCTTCTTCTACTTTCTTCTTCTACTTCTTTCTCAAGAAGGTTCTCGTGAATCCGGCCCCGGATCCTTCGTTTATCCAATCACACGTGTTCGTGTAAATGACTTAGCTGAAGGACGCCCATCGGACCAGAGACTAGCTACAGGGCCAGATACAAGAGAAGTCATAGATTTTTACATTGTATTGAGCTGTTTACTCAGACCTTTGTAAGGAATGAATTCATGTACAGAGATCTGGTAACAGATTTTAGTTGAATACTACCATGGTTTTTCAACAGCAGGGATCAGTCAGTCAGTCAGTGAATGAAAAAGACCTCTTCTAGGTGGAAAAATTTGCACAATTACTTAAGAAAAAAAAAAAAGGTTTGCTGCTTCTGTACACCTGCTAAAGCTACACTAGCCCCATTTGGTGAAAAGGGGGTTTGGCTGAACTGAGACCTCCATCTTCTCCTCCTGTTTGACTCATGATAAGCACGTGAGATGTTATAAAGTAGACTGAGAGCTGTATTACGTGTCCTCTGAGTTCTCCATAGACAACAGAGTTATAAACCAAGGCCTTGGGCGCTTTGTTTAATGCTAATTCTGTTGATCGAGCGCAACAGTTTACTGCATCTAGACAAATATTAGCACGGGTAAACATCCAGCTATGGTAGCGGGAAAACAGCCTGACTCTATCTACCTGTGTGTACACAACTGTGTTTACCTGCTTGTTCATGTATCTGACTGAGGTCACTCTTAACACGTAGAGCGACACACGGAGTCTCGGCTCAATAACCAGATGCTAGCTTCTGTTTTATTTAAGTCCCAGTATAGTGATGCTCTTGCTCTCTGCAGGTTTCCGCACGTTGCCCATCGAGGACCAAATCACGCTGATCCAGTACTCGTGGATGTGTCTCTCCTCATTCTCGCTCAGCTGGAGATCCTACAAACACACCAACGCCCAGATGCTCTACTTCGCCCCGGACCTCGTCTTCAATGAGTAAGCGATCCTATTTTTTTCCCCCTTAAAGGTTATTGATCAGCCGAGGCTTTTCGCCTCCTGCTTTATTGTGAAATCATCACATAATTGTTTAGAATGATTAATAATAAAATAATTAATGCATAAGTCAAATAAATATACAAATACAGCTATATTGGTGGGCCACCTTTCAGCTCATAATAACAATCTGATAAATACTGACAATACAAAAATACGATGAAAGTTCTTCTCAAAAATAAGAAAAGAAGAACATTTAAGGGATTCGAGCTTTTCGTTCCCTTTTGATTTTTGTTATATCCACAACTGATATGAATTTTCACCACCAGCTTGTGCGATTTTAAATACCGTGATACAGTGGGACTGCCATATTTTTAGACCAGGTGATCACAGTGTACCATGACCATTTCAAATCGTAACACTTTCACTTCTAACATACAAATTCCACCTTCGAACTCGTAGCTCAGGCTCATTTTGAAGGTGAAACGCGAAAGGAACGTGATTCGGCTTCACCATGGAACTACGACTTGTATTTTTGTAGATAACAGTGTGTCATACGTTGTCAGAAACCACGTCAGCAGTTCTGTTCGCGATTCTGAGAAAGCTCCACGAAGCTGTCTGAAATAAGTGTGTGAGGATCAGGCGTGGAGTTAAACGCGGTGATGATGTAAACGTGTAGCTTCTTTTACTCGCCAGTGACAGTAGTATTGTAGATCCAGTAAAAAAAATTAAAGAAGGGCACTTGTATTGGTTTGAGGAAGTGATTATGTAAATTACATTTTCAGCGCTTAAATTTTGTCAATGATTTGTCAACTTTCAGTCTGAGAAAACACGTGTTTAATTAATAATTTACTTTTAATCTACTGTATAATTCGGGTAACTTGCAGGTGTATAAATTGGGTGTACTTTCAAAGTGGCCTCATCAGTCAATACCTTTGAAAATAAAAGAACTGAGAGAACTTTTCTTCTTCTAAAGATCTTCGTAAAATTTTGATGATGCAACTTCCTGTTGAACATGTGACTTGTCCAGATATTTCATAGGGGTTGAAGGTGCTGAGTGAATGTTATGGGACACTAAGTTAAAATGTATGGAAAATGATGCTTTAAGGGATGAATGAAATAAATGGATTTCGACATTAATGTAAAAAATCGTACAATTTCTGAATTATTTTATTGATTGTATTTCGAGGTAAAACGTAATTACAGTGATATTGGACAGGCAGAGTTAACATTATTTTATTTATCTGAAACATGCACACAGGTGGATGTGTTTAAATGTCCTTTACCTTTCCTTTACATACATATCTATAAAAGTAATATTCAGTAGAACACCCCGATATGAAATCCTCCATATTGTTTGCGCAAATATGGAGTCCAAAATCCTTCCTGGCAGTCTCGAGGTCTTTGCCCTTTGACCGTCCGCCCGTAAGATTACGCAAAACCATGCATGTTGGTGGATATACATATGCACGAACATTGTGGAAACTGTAAACTGATGTCAGAACTCGGGGCTTAAACCAGCTTCATTGTAAAAGTAGCCGTGGCAGCGTAGCGCCTGGGAGCTGAATGAATTGTTCTGCTGGAATAGAAAGCACGTTTTCTCCATAAGCACCCCTTGATCACATCAATGGAGTCGGATAGTGAGGTCAATGGGGCATGTGATTCAGCGAGATAGACAAGAGATTACAAGAAACGGGGGAGTTGAGCATGGCGTGTTGTTTCTGACGACAAATGGGATGAGGAAACAGAGCGGCCCCTGCAGGACGACTGCAAAACTGCATCCTGCCGGCTACTATGAGGAGGAAATTGACCAATATGTGGGGAAAATATTTGAAATGGCTCGGGTGACATGTTTATTCTGATATATGTTTAAATCAGATTTAAATCTCGAAGTCTCAAACTCAAGGATGACGTCTGGACCATCTGATGCATAGTCAAACCTTATGTCCGTCAGTACGTACGGTAAATTAGGAACTTTTCAGGCATGGAATAACACACTTTTCATTAAAAAAAATAAAATAATGAAATATATATATATATATATATATATATATATATATATATATATATATATATATATATATATATATATATATATATATATATAAAGCTCACTCAATCTGTGTGCTTCAAATAAGAAGTGATACATCCCACTAACGGAGACCTCAGACAGATGGCAGCTCCTGCGTGCTCCTCAGGTAGTTCCCCTTACAACACGTTCAAAATGTCCTCTCCGTTCGCAGTGACGTCCGTTCGCAGAGCTGTACCGCTCGGAAATGTTTCCCACGCATCCTGACGTGATAGAGCAGAGGAATGACGAATGTGGCCTGGGTATCTGTGTATTCCTGGCATGCTGGCACACCATCCCGAACGAGCTCGTCGGGCAATGCGGCTAATTTACTGCCCCCTGGAATGCCCAGCAGTGTGCCAGGACAGTCACGATGTCTCGTGTGGCACTTCTGTTCGAGAACAGACACGCATATGTGTGAAAGTTACTGCAGTCCAAGGCTTCATTGCAGGGTTTGGATGCAGTACGAACAGACAGTGTGTTCATCATTACCTCTACAGTACAAATAGATACAGTACAAACTACATACTGTATATTATTCTGATTGGTCAGAAGGTGTTGATAAATTTTCTACAACAGCAGCTTTTTTTATTTTATTTTTTTACCGTTTTTGGAAGGAGTCTTCAGTGTCAGTGCTTTCTAAAAGTCAAGGGGTAGTCAGATTTCCACTACAGGAAAATCTTCAGGACAGAGGATTATTTGATTTCCTGGTAGAAAGCAGGAAATAATAATCTCCGGCATTGTAACCATAGCTCCGCTCTCTTAGTAACTGATTATTTTCCTACCACAGCATGCCCTCAAGCGTTTTATTCCTTAGTAAGTCAGCGTTATTTATATTTTTTGAATATTTGTGATGTCATAGGTTTTATTCAAATGACAACACAAGTATTCCCCTAACATTTACATGTTGATTTTTGCATCTCTTAATAGCTGACACCTGAAATCTTTTTATTTTTTATCATATTTTTATCACATCATCGTCCATACTGTTGCTTTTTTAATAATAATCCATAAAAAACACACGTATTTAAATGCATATTTATTAATAATGATGTCATCATGACTAATAAATAAAATCCGACCGTGTTGTATTTATTTTTGTTGATAAAATTTTTGCCGGTTGATGAATTCTGGTCGTATTGTGTCATGATGTTTCACTCCACAGCAAAGATCTCAGTGTACAGTAAAAAGTAGAGCACAGTGGCCTTAAAAGTTATTGATTAACAGCAGAAGATGAAGTGAAGCCCTATTTCTATCAAGTGTTCTATCAAAAAGAGCAAATAATTCTTTTAATAGACGCCTCCAGAAGGGGGTGGGTGGGTGGGGGTTAGTTGGGGGGGCTCTGTTTAAAACCACAAAAGGAAATATAATATCGTTCCTCAATGGTTATTTGAGAGGTTTGAGAGGATTTGAGAGGATTTGAGAGGATTCTTGTGACTATTTAGAAGCTTATAAAGGCTTATAAAAGGGAAAGCTCATGTTGTAGGCTTCTAAATAGAAGATTTTAAAGTTTGAAAGGCAAAGAGTGCTTAAAGTACTTGCTTAAAATGTTTTGAGTACTTCTTGAGGTACTCTAGTTGTCATCGCGATGGTATCCACAAGAACACATCTTTTATATTTTTACTGTCTATTTTTTCACCCGGGAGAGTCAATAGAGTGTGCTTTAATTAAGAACATAATTGGACCTTAAGGACCACTGATATAACTTTGACCGTAGATTTTCATCGTTTGGAAATCTGGGAATTTGCTTGACAGGGAACAAACTTCCAAACTTGAAGGCAACGTACTTGAAGGCGACGTTTCAGTTTGATCGCATTTCAGTCTGAAAATGGCATTGATGCGTTTAAATTAAGTCTTTATCATTTTTAAAACAAATGACGCACCTTATTGGCCGAATGATACTGATAATAAAAATCAATAGGAATAATGAGCTTTTGCTCTATTGTATAGGAACCCTTAATGTTTCTATGTTAGATATCTGTAGATGTTCTGTAGATGTTCTTCATTTGGGATAGGTAGAACCTGTTCAGAAAGCTAGAACCATTAGCTACCCAAAGAACCTTCTAGTAATTACTTTTGTAATGGAGTACTACTCTTAGAAATAAAGGTACCAAACTTCATTTATTTTTCCCCCCCTTGTCACTGGACCATTAGTGGAACCAGTAGTACCACGTTTAGTACCTTTAGTGTGTATCATTTGCCTGGTGCATGTGGCCTTCCTTAAATTAGCTCTTAAGCTTTTTTGGTGCATCAGTGGTCCTTAAGGTCTAATTACGGTTCAATTATTTTTCAAGGTACACTGTATTCACATGTCCACGTGAAAGATACAGACTAAAGGTACCAAAGAGGTAATCTTGACGGTACCAGGTTAGCGACAAGAAAAGGTACAGTTGAGTACTTTTATTTCTGAGAGCGTACTGAGGCCACTATGATGCTGTAATATCTGCATGTATATTACAGTATGTTAAAAAAAAAGAACGAAAGAAAAGGGGGGGGGGGGTGGTGGAGACGTTAGCAATGTTTACAGTTTGCTTCATTAAAATAAATAAATAAATACATACATAAATAATAATAAAACTAATAATATAAATACAATAATTATTATAATACAATAAATTAATAAATGCAAACAAACAAGCAAACAGAATCGCCAAAAGCAAAATCAATGACGTAAAAAACTACTGTACATTTTTGAAGCTCACTGTGAATGAACGCAGCATGCGAATAAAATACAGTTAGAAGACTAGTTAGAGGTGTAGAGTATGACTTCAGTACGAGATCCTCCCTCCAGCAGTGCTGTGTGTACATATATCTATGTGTGTGTGTGGACTGCAAAGTGTCCGCTGTATTTCTGAGGACACCAGGTTTCACACCTCCTTCTCCTAACAACTCATTACCATTGCCTCCATAGCAACTGAGAGCCTGGTAGTGAGAAGCCACGGGCAGTGTTCCTTCCTTTCTCCCTCTCCTTTTCTCCTTCTCTCTCCCTCCGGTGCAGTGCCGGGTTTGAGCAATGAGTCTGCACAATCTGAGCTACCGCTAAACAAACTTCTTGTAATCTTTCGCAAACAGACGTGAGCAGAATGAATGAGGGATTGTAATTGAAGATGAAGACGCTTCTGTGACAGGAAACTGAAACGCTTTCTGCCCATCTGTAAAATCTGTCCGCTTCAGCTTCAGTTTTCAGCACTTGACTATACTTATTGGCATTGTATTCCCTCATCCGTGCCCTTGTTTACAGCCTGATTGAATGAGACACATGCTGATAGGAGGGGAGAATAAACGGCGCTGACGGATTGACCGCTCTCAGTTCAGGATCAGCGATGAAGGAGAAAGACAAGTACAGACAGAAATCTCAGCCAGTTGGCATTGCAGGTCAGAACAGAGAACTTATAAACAGCTGGCTGTGAGCACTACAGATGCTTTCTGGAGACATTAAATGTCAGCTAGATGGAAGGCAAAGCATCTTGACTTGTTTCACAGGTCATCCAAAAGCATTAAACCCAATTTTACCTGAAGATAGTGGTGCAATGGAGAAGCATTTGCCCTAGACTTCTAGAGAAAAAGATTACATTTAAAGCAAGTGACAGCTTTTCGGCTTGTCCGTCTGGAGAACCCTAAAATAGAGGGTTTCCCCGTCAGGTGTGTATATGTTCAGGAAGCTGAGAAGATTTATCTCTCTAAGGGGGGTCAGTCTCCAGGTCCACCAGTTTTCTCCCACTTCCCAAAACACTACGGTAGGTCGAGTGACAATTGTAGGTGTGAATGGTGTCCTGTGATGGATTGGTACCCAATCTAGGGTGTATTTCTGCATCACAGAGTATTCCTGGGATAGACTGGGATAGGCTATGGATCCACCGCAACCCTGAACAGGATGAAGTGATTCCTGAAGAAAAATGAACAATGTTCTCACCAATGATAGATGCCAATAAGCCTACAACACGTCTTTGGACTGGGGGAGGAAACTGGAGTACCTGGAGGAAACCCCCGAAGCACAGGGAGAACATGTAAACTCCGTGCAAACAGGGTAGAGGCAGGATTTGAACCCCCAACCCTGGAGGTGTGAGGTAAACATGCTAACCGCTAAGCCACCATGCCCCTTTAACTTGCATATCAGTATTTATATGTGATGTTCAATGGCGTCAAGTGTTTATTTTAGTTTAGTTTGATTAACAGGCTGGGATATGTGAAGAAAAGTAATTCGCTGTACTGTAATGTGACAAATAAGGCTTTCTTCTGCTTCTTCTTCTTTAATCGGCAGTGGTTACATCTCTGGACTACTGATTGCAAGGTTGTGAGTTTGAATCCCAGTACTCCCAAGCTGCCACTGTTGGTTCCTTGAGCAAAGCCCTTAACCCTGATCTACTCTTCTCAATAATAAGTCGCTATGGATAAAAAAAATAATAAATGTAAATGCAAACCCACAATCCTATTTGATTACCCGCTCCTGAGTACAGTACTGCTTTCATCCTTCAGGCTGTTCAGCTCCTCATCTGTATACTCTGGCTAAAACACGGTGGACTTTTCCTTTAACTGGCTGTCTATCGAAGACATGCCAGCTCTGTGTGGTTGGTTAACCCTTTCTCATGACTGTATATACAATATCTCGCAAAAGTGAGTACACCCCTCACATTTTTGTAAATATTTTATTATATCTTTTCATGGGACAACACTGAAGAAATGACACTTTGCTACAATGTAAAGTAGTGAGTGTACAGCTTGTATAACAGTGTAAATTTGCTGTCCCCTCAAAATAACTCAACACACAGCCATTAATGTCTAAATTGCTGGCAACAAAAGTGAGTACACCCCTAAGTGAAAATGTCCAAATTGGTCCCAAAGTGTCAATATTTTGTGTGGCCACCATTATTTTCCAGCACTGCCTTAACCCTGTTGGGCATGGAGTTCACCAGAGCTTCACAGGTTGCCACTGGAGACGTCTTCCACTCCTCCATGATGACATCACAGAGCTGGTGGATGTTAGAGACCTTGCGCTCCCCCACAGATGCTCAATAGGGTTTAGGTCTGGAGACATGCTCGGCCAGTCCATCACCTTTACCCTCAGCTTCTTTAGCAAGGCAGTGGTCGTCTTGGAGGTGTGTTTGGGGTCGTTATCATGTTGGAATACTGCCCTGCGGCCCAGTTTCCGAAGGGAGGGGATCATGCTCTGCTTCAGTATGTTACAGTACATGTTGGCATTCATGGTTCCCTCAATGAACTGTAGCTCCCCAGTGCTGGCAGCACTCATGCAGCCCCAGACCATGACACTCCCACCACCATGCTTGACTGTAGGCAAGACCTCACCTGGTTGCCGCCACACACGCTTGACACCATCTGAACCAAATAAGTTTATCTTGGTCTCATCAGACCACAGAACATGGTTCCAGTAATCCATGTCCTTAGTCTGCTTGTCTTCAGCTAACTGTTTGTGGGCTTTCTTGTGCATCATCTTTAGAAGAGGCTTCCTTCTGGGATGACAGCCATGCAGACCAATTTGATGCAGTGTGCGGAGTATGGTCTGAGCACTGACAGGCTGACCCCCCACCCCTTCAAACTCTGCAGCAATGCTGGCAGCACTCGTATGTCTATTCTGCAAAGCCAACCTCTGGATATGATGCTGAGCACGTGCACTCAACTTCTTTGGTTGACCATGGCAAGGCCTGTTCTGAGTGGAACCTGTCCTGTTAAACCACTGTATGGTCTTGGCCACCGTGCTGCAGCTCAGTTTCAGGCTGTTGGCAATCTTCTTATAGCCTAGGCCATCTTTATGTTCTTAATTCTTTTTTCAGATCCTCAGAGAGTTTTTTGCCATGAGGTGCCATGTTGAACTTCCAGTGAGCAGTATGAGAGAGTGTGAGAGCGATAACACCAAACTTAACACACCTGCTCCCCATTCACACCTGAGACCTTGTAACACTAACGAGTGACGTGACACCGGGGAGGGAAAATGGCTAATTGGGCTCAGTTTGGACATTTTCACTTAGGGGTGTACTCACTTTTATAATACTATTATAATATAATACAAGCTGTACACTCACTACTTTACATTGTAGCAAAGTGTCATTTCTTCAGTGTTGTCCCATGAAAAGATATAATAAAATATTTACAAAAATGTGAGGGGTGTACTCACTTTTGTGAGCTACTGTATGTTTGGTGACATCTAAAAGCCTCAGGTTTGTCCGAGTGGCTCAGCAGGTGAAGGTTCTCTGCTCAACTGCTCAGCCCTTGCTTGTACATCACTTTACGTAAAAGCTTTTGCAAACAAAAATTTAAGCAAATGATTCTTTGCTTTGATGACTGACTCACTCTCAGGGTTAAAGCCTTGGTTTTCAAATCCCCGAGATCCCCTCCCTCCCCTTTATTTTTTCTAGGCTGTAGTAGTTTAGTTAAAGGAAACGTGACCGTGTCATCTTATAAGTTCAATTCCAGCCACTGGCACTGCCCTGTCTCCTGTCCTTGAGCGATGCCCATAACCACCATCTCCCGGAGACACTGATCCTGCTCCCTGATCCTGCACTTCCTTTTTCCGTGTGTGAGAATAGGGGTCAGGACATGAAGCGAAAAGATTTCCTATGTTCAACAGCCACATAGCTAGAAAATTCAATGACTTGGATGAGTGAAAACCTTCACAGGCATGCTGCACATAATAAAGTTGCTGAGAGACATTAGTCATATATAGCAGATGGGTGTAAATACCCATAAACACACACACACACACACACACACACACACACACACACACACACACACACACACACACGTGTGTCATATTATCCTTGTAAGGACCTTCCACTGACATAATTATTATAATTAATTCTATGCTACATATAAATCTTAACCTCAACGAAACCATCAGATATTCCTGTCCTTGTGGGGATATTCGGTCCCCACCTAGATATAAAAACATGCACACACACAGTCATATTCTGGACTCACACACGAACTCTGGCTTTTTCAAGTCCAGGCCTTTGATTATTTTTTTGTCAACATGACTCTGATTTAAAAGCGCAGCCATTTCCAAAACCCATAAACTCCCCCCCGGCTTCATCTGGCCTGCACATTTCCCTCGCCAGCTCCTTATTCTCTGTCTCTGTTGCCTTTTTAAAACGTATTTTCTCACACTTAAAAATGTGTTGAGCTGGCTTTGCGAGATATGATTTGTTCGGTGTACGCACAGGCATGCGTGTGGTTATTAGGTTTGCTACTAGGTACGAATCGTCTTGTAGTAGAATACAGCTGTTCGTGCCGTTTTAAGGTGATCCAGAGCCTCATTCTTAACATCGTGATTTGTCTTTGTGCACATCTGTATCCTGCACAGCTCCGTGTGCATGACTGCAGAGATGTTCTTTGCAGTTTGTTTGGTATTACACAAGCCAAGCATATTTGAAATACCTTCTGATAGGCGTGGAGTATCAGTATGACATTCGGAGTATCGTAACACATGGCTATATGAACACATAAACTACAAGCTGCAGCTTTCTGTACAGTGCCTGCATACTAGCTTTGCGTTTTAATCACTGTATAAAGATCGGGATGATTAGCTAGTGGGTAACACTACATTAAGTATTGACTAACACATTTGTTAACATTGAAAATTCATAAATGTACAGCATGCAGCATTAAGAAGACGTTATATTAAGTAACCAAGTAGGAATCGAATTGTATGCGTTTAGATGTTTTATATTGTTTTGTTTTTTATCTTTGACTCAATAATGTCACTGATGTTAATTAAGACATACCGTACAGTAAGGAATAAGACACTTCGGGCCGTGTTATATGAAAATATTACAGTGGTATGTGTTATTCAACTTATACAACAGCGTTTTGCCGACAATCACATTGTTTAATGTATGACAGAATGACACGTTGCGCTTTTAGTTAGGTTTAATGTTGTGGAACGTCCACAATACAAGATATTTCCTGCTATTACTTACGTGACAACGACGATAAACAGTCGTTCCCTCACCAGCATCTGCTTTTCTCTCTCTCTCGATGTTAACGAGACAACAAAAAATTTTTTAACACAGCTTGTGAACACCCCTGTCCCGAAGAACGTTACAGTACAAAGCGCTAACGCCCGAGACTCCTTTAATAAACGTTACATAAACGTCTCCTAGCAAAATACTTCACCATATCGACGATTATACGGTTCTACTTTGGTAAACAACACGTTGTTTAAAATCTGTTTATCATTAGTCTCAGATTATGTGGAGCGTCTGCGTGCAAGTCCCTGTGTGTGAGCTGTTACTATAGAAACAATAACGTATCAGATTGAGCGCGTTAATATTAACGTTATGTTATACCTGTGGTATAAACCTGCTGGAACAACAATGAAGTGCCTAATTAATTAACTCTGTGCACACAGGGTGGAGGCAGGACTCGAACCCCCAACCCTGGAGGTACGAGGCAAACGTGCTAACTGTGCCCTCCATGTTGTTTTTCACGGCTTACTTAATTATTTCTATAAAAATTCTAGAAAAATAATCTCTGTAACATTTGATATTTTTGGAAAAACTAAATAAATACTTGCTCATTTCTACTGAGATACTAATGCAGAAGTACTTTATGTGCACCAATATCTACATATATACATTTTTCTTTATTTAGGCCAGGTTAGACTTTCTATAGTCTGTAACGCTGATAATAATTTAGGCTTTCTTGTCATGAAGCAGCTGAACATGCTTGGAGGAGAGTGATAATCGCCCAGCCCTGTGAAACATGCTGCCTATAACTGGCTAACTTCACACTGCATTTACAAGAAGAGAGAAATTTCCATCCATTTCGATAAACTCTCAGAAACGTGTCGCTGTGGATCAGAGCGTGCCATCGGCGCTTTTCATCCCTGTAATGTGCCCTTGTCTGTAGAGATAGTAGTTGAGGGGAATCGGTTCGATGAAACTGGTAAATCCCGTCTGCTGACAGTGAGTCACGCACAAACACAAATACGGTCACTGGGTTCAGGAGCCATGCGTACCGGTTCCACAACTCTGTCATGCGGTCATGGCACAAAAACAAAGTGCCAGCAGGTTCACTATTTAAGCAGGAAACACACCCCTGGGAAATACATTAGCTTTGTTTTAGAGTAAATGTGTTTTACAGCCAGAGTCACAGTCAGTCACGTCAGGATTCACACGGTTCATAACGTTTTGGGAAACGCTTGTGTCCTGGAATATCGGGATGATTAGCTAGTGGGTAACACTACATTAAGTATTGACTAACACATTTGTTAACATTGAAAATTCATAAATGTACAGCATGCAGCATTAAGAAGACGTTATATTAAGTAACCAAGTAGGAATCGAATTGTATGCGTTTATATGTTTTATATTGTTTTGTTTTTTATCTTTGACTCAATAATGTCACTGATGTTAATTAAGACATACCGTACAGTAAGGAATAAGACACTTTGGGCCATGTTATATGAAAATATTACAGTGGTATGTGTTATTCAACTTATACAACAGCGTTTTGCCGACAATCACATTGTTTAATGTATGACAGAATGACACGTTGCGCTTTTAGTTAGGTTTAATGTTGTGGAACGTCCACAATACAAGATATTTCCTGCTATTACTTACGTGACAACGACGATAAACAGTCGTTCCCTCACCAGCATCTGCTTTTCTCTCTCTCTCGATGTCAACGAGACAACATGGGATATGTTTTTAACATACAATGCAGTCCAGAATTCTGAGACCACATTGAAAAGCTGGGATTTGTTTTCATACAAACCTGGAAATAAACAAAAGATTTTTTTTTGTGTGACTGTCATTCATAAAGACTCTCGTTTTGTTTACCTCTGCCGTGTGTGTATGTTTTCGTTCACGTCATGTCTCCGCCTCCTGTGTTTCCCCATGTGCTCATGTTTTGGTCTGTGTCATGTCTCCGCCTCCGTAATTCTTATTGGTTCATGTTCGGCTCATTCATTCTGTGTATTATGAGTTTCAGGTGTCATTGATTGTGCATGTGATTTCTGTGTGTTTAAATGCCCCGCTCCGTGTCCGCTTCGGCGCGGAGTATTAGATTAGATTAGTTTAAGCGTAACTTGGATATATCCGTAGCTCCTAGTCCGTGGTAACCAAACCACCTCCTCACGAGTGTCTTGTTTCCTATGTTTTTGTTTACCCGGCGTTCCCGGGTTCTTGGATTCATGCCTCGTAACTCCCTGGATTTTTGCCCTGTGAGTGTTCGGATTATTAACGTATCTGTTTGGAATTACTGCCCTAGCGTTTTTGGGGTATTATTATTTTGTTTACTTTTGGATTTTGTTAGACTGTCCCATTTCTTGTGAATGTTCCTTTTATGTTGAACTGTGCCTAATAAACTGACGTTTCCCCTGCGCATGCATCCTGACTCCCTCGTCCTACTACACACCACGTGTCGTAACAGAATACTCCGCCCAAAAAATGGATGCAGCGGGGAAAGTGAGGGCACGCCATGCCATGCCACGCCACATTTAATATGCCTGCTTATAATTCTATGTTTTTTCCTCAGTGGACTTTCGTTCATCCCCCGGACGAGTATGACGGCTTTTCCACTTGGCCACAATGCTACGTTTTGCAGGCACAATTTTATTTTTTGAGTTTGGAGGACCCCAAACTGCACGAAGAAGCATGGTTGGGGTTTCTCCTCTCTCGCTTGGTCGGCTCTGCTCGCCAATGGGCGGAGCTTCACCTTACCAGTAGATCCACGCAGCTCAAAACAGTTTCGGGCTTTGTGGATCTACTGGTCCAGGTGTTCAGAAGCCCAGACTTCCAACTCGACCTCAGGACCTTTTTGGGGAAGGACCGTCTGGGTGACCGACCTAGTCAAACGTTCCTGGAGTTTTATGAGAGTAAGCGGGCTAACGTGGCGGCCTACACCTCTCATCCCCTAACCCCGGAGCTGCTCATGGAGGTTAACATGGCGACCTCCAGCCCTGAGCTCCAGCCAGAGGCCCAGCAGGAGGGCTCCACAGCGGAGCTGCCTCTGGAGGTAAACGTGGCGACCTCCAGCCCCGAGCTCCAGCCGGAGACCCAGCAGGAAGTCTCCTCCACGGAGCTACACCTGGAGGTTAACGTGGCGACCTCCAGCCCCGAGCTCCAGCTGGAGGCCCAGCAGGAGGTCTCCACAGCAGAGCTGCCCATGGAGGTTAACGTGGCAACCTCCAGCCCCGAGCTCCAGCCGGAGGTCTCCACAGCGGAGCTGCTCATGGAGGGTAACGTGGCGACCTCCAGCCCCGAGCTCAAGCCGGAGGCCCAGCGGGAGGTCTCCACACCAGAGCTGCTCAGGGAAATTCAAGAGGAAACCTCCTCTCCTGTCCTGCTTATACCGGAGGTCCATGAGGAGACCTCCGCCCAAGCCATGTTCTCGTCAGAGGTTCGAGAAGAAGCCTCCACTCCTGCCCTGTCCATGTCAGAGGTCCACAGGATGACCTCCTCCGAAGCTAAGTTCATGTCAGAGGTCCACAGGATGACCTCCTCCGAAGCTAAGTTCATGCCAGAGGTCCACGGGATGACCTCCTCCGAAGCTGAGTCCATGTCAGAGGCCCACGGGATGGCCTCTTCTCAAGCCCAGTCCATGTCTGAGGTCCAAGGGATGACCTCCGTTCCAAGTCCGAGCCCATGTTTTAGTGCAAAATTGAGTCCATTTTCAGGTTCCTGCCCTAGTTCTAGTCCATGTCCAAGTCCATGTCCAGGTTCCTGCCCTAGTCCTAGTCCATGTCCAAGTCCATGTCCAGGTTCCTGCCCTAGTCCAAGTCCATCTCCAGGTTCCTGCCCTAATTCTAGTCCATGTCTAAGTCCATGTCCAGATTTCTGCCCTATTCCAAGGCCGGTTTCTGATCCAGGTCCCAGTCCTGCTCCCGTTTCCGGTTCCAGTCCAGTTTCCAGTCTAGTTTCCAGTCTAGTTTCCAACCCTGTTCCTAGTCCAGTTCCTAGTTCAGTTCCATGTCCAAGTCCAGGTTCCGACCCTGTTCCTAGTCCAGTTCCTAGTTCAGTTCCATGTCCAAATCCAAGTCCAGGTTCCGACCCTGTTCCGAGTCCAGTTCCTAGTCCAGTTCCATGTCTAGGTTCCGACCCTGTTCCTAGTCCAGTTCCTAGTCCAGTTCCTGATTTAGTGGATAGCTATATTGGTTTAATTTCTGGATATGTTTTTGCTCTCCTTCTCAGTTCGGAGGCTGATTTCACTCCCAGCTCCGTTTCCAGCTCCGTTTCCAACCCAGCTCACTCCACTGTCTCCTCCACTGTCTCTAATTACTTTTCTAGTTCAGCAGCCAGTCCAGTTTCAGAAGCTGTTTCTAATTTATTTTCCAGCCCTGTCTCCAGCCCTATCTCTAATTTATTTTCCAGCTCTGTTTCCAGCCCTGTCTTCAGCCCTATCTCTAATTTAATTTCCAGCTCTGTTTCCAGCCCTGTCTCCAGCCCTATCTCTAATTTAGTTGTCAGCTCTATTTCCAACCAAGTTTTGGATTTTGTTTATGGTTGAGGGTCTAACCTAGTTCTCTGTCCTGTTTCCAAGTCTTTCTCAAAGTCTGTTTCCAAGTCTTTCTCGAAGTCTGTTTCCAAGTCTGTCTCGAAGTCTGTTTCCAAGTCTTTCTCGAAGTCTGTTTCCAAGTCTGTCTCGAAGTCTGTCTCGAAGTCTGTTTCCAAGTCTGTCTCGAAGTATGTTTCCAAGTCTGTCTCGAAGTCTGTCTCGAAGTCTGTTTCCAAGTCTGTCTCGAAGTCTGTTTCCAAGTCTGTCTCGAAGTCTGTTTCCAAGTCTGTCTCGAAGTCTGTTTCCAAGTCTGTCTTGAAGTCTGTTTCCAAGTCTGTCTCTGATCCAGGTGCCAAAGCTGTCCCTGATCCAGGTGTCAAAGCTGACTCCGATCCAGGTGCTAAAGCCGACTCCGATCCTGGTTCCAGGCCAAATTTCAAGCTAAGCTCCAGGTCAAGCTCCAGGTCAAGCTCCAGGTCAAGCTCCAGGTCACGCGCAGCTCCGAGATCCAGGCCAAGCACCAGGGCACACGCAGCTCCGAGATCCAGGCCAAGCACCAGGTCACGCACAGCTCCGAGATCCAGACCAGGCATCGGTTCAAGCACCACTCCAAGTTCTCATCCAAGTTCTCATCCAAGTTCTCGTCCAAGTTCTCGTCCAAGGTTCAGAGGAAAACCCGACATGCTCTGCTCTGGTTTCGGGACACTGGACATAACCAGCCTCAGGTCCTGGAGGGCAGAGGTTAGGATCCTGCCCAGGGGCCCAGGTCCACCAAAGTGGATGGAACTTGCGGTGCTTTGGGAGCCGCGCCTTGGGGGGGGGGGCTCTGTTAGGTTCCCGCTCCCTGCTCTCGCTACACTGCAAAGAGTAGCGTAGCATACTTCCGCATTCCACTGAGCGCCTTCCAGCGCTATTCATAAAAACCCTCTGGACTGTCATTCATAAAGACTCTCGTTTTGTTTACCTCTGCCATGTGCGTATGTTTTCATTCACGTCATGTCTCCACCTCCTGAGTTTCCCCATGTGCTCATGTTTTGGTCTGTGTCATGTCTCCGCCTCCGTAATTCTTATTGGTTCATGTTCGGCTCATTCATTCTGTGTATTATGAGTTTCAGGTGTCATTGATTGTGCATGTGATTTCTGTGTGTTTAAATGCCCCGCTCCGTGTCCGCTTCGGCGCGGAGTATTAGATTAGTTTAGTTTAAGCGTAACTTGGATATATCCGTAGCTCTTAGTCCGTGGTTCCCAAACCACCTCCTCGCGAGTGTTTTTTGTTTCCTAGCTCCTAGTCCGTGGTTCCCAAACCACCTCCTCACGAGTGTTTTTTGTTTCCTAGCTCCTAGTCCGTGGTTCCCAAACCACCTCCTCATGAGTGTTTTTTGTTTCCTAGCTCCTAGTCCGTGGTTCCCAAACCACCTCCTCACGTGTGTTTTTTGTTTCCTAGCTCCTAGTCCATGGTAACCAAACCACCTCCTCACGAGTGTCTTGTTTCCTATGTTTTTGTTTACCCGGCATTCCCGGGTTCTTGGATTCATGCCTCGTAACTTCCTGGATTTTTGGTTCGGATTATTAATGTATCTGTTTGGAATTACTGCCCTAGCGTTTTTGGGGTATTATTATTTTGTTTACTTTTGGATTTTGTTAGACTGTCCCATTTCTTGTGAATGTTCCTTTTATGTTGAACTGTGCCTAATAAACTGACATTTCCCCTGCGCATGCATCCTGACTCCCTCGTCCTACTACACACCACGTGTCGTAACAAATGTCAGAAAGGAAAATCTTCAAAATCATGATTCTGCACTGTTTCTAGGTCACTATTTCATTTCAAACAAATTGGTAATATTGACCATTTTTACTCCTTTGTAGAAAAGGTCAGATTTTCCTCAAGTCTGTTGACTCCCTTTCCTCCGTTCTATTAAGGCACATGTTCAGACGACACTCTGAAGGATTTGGTCTAATATCAGTTTTTACACACTTGTGGATGTCAATGGCAACCCGAGTGCATGCTGTCATTAAAGCAAATAAAATGGGGACTCGCCAAATACTAAGAAATACTGAAATTCACATAAATATTTCTAAGATCCTGTTCTTCCCTCAAGTTGTTGCTGATATCATTCGAAATGAAATATTAAATGCATTCTCCGGCTTATTTTTAGCATTATTTTTTTTATAATGTTCTACATATATTTTTCCAGGTTATTTGTACTAGTAAGGAAGAAAAGAATTCGACTACAGCACCTTTAAAGAAGTGTCAACCAGCATTGCTCTAACCAGTGCATTCAGTGCCATCGTATTTCCCTGATCATAACGCTTTCAGTCCAGGGTTAAACTGTATCATTTTTAAAGCACAGCTAAAGAAGACCAAGATTTCTGAGAGCACTGCAGTGTAGGATTTTTCATACCTGCTGTACTGGGTACTAATGCTAACGGTTCTCTCTATCTTGCTTCTCTTTCCTCAAGGGAGCGCATGCACCAGTCGGCCATGTACGATCTGTGTGTGAGCATGAAGCAGGTCAGTCAGGAGTTTGTCCGTCTGCAGCTCACCTATGAGGAGTTCCTGGCCATGAAAGTCCTGTTGCTTCTCAGCACGGGTGAGTGTGTGTGTGTGTGTGTGTGTGTGATGGGATGAATCACCTGAATGTGTGTATATGTACAGTATATGGTGTTCACACTACACAGGAATGAGTAATAGCTGTTACAGTAGTAGCATGTCAGCGTGATCTGTACAGCTTCATCATTGTGATACTTTGGTTTGACTCGAGTCCAGGAAAATATGAAACTGTGGTTATAAGTTGTTGTTTTGTTTTTTTTCTTCTATTTTTTCCACCAAACTAAATGCAGGTAGGGACTGAAATAGTGCCAGTGCTTTGTATCATTGAGGTGTAGATATGTTCCTTTAAGTTTTCCGACATGGGACTTTGCACTTTGCGGTTTCTCAGTATCATGACAAGCTGAATCTTTTCATCTGATTAACTTCAGAAGAGAGAATAAAGAAAGGCTGGTGAGGGAACAGCTATTTATAGCCGCTATAACGTGAGTGATAACAGGAACTAACTTGTTCCACAACATTAAAAACAACTTTTTATATTAATTTATATAGTGCCTTTCTCACATCCACAAGAATAAACAACAAAAAAAAAAAACTCAAGAGTCCTCCAAAAGCTGCCGGCCAGGATGCCATTTCAGTGGCGTAGCTGCTCATAGTCCCGCTGAAGCGCTACACAGGTACAGTAGGTCCAACACAACCACAGTGCCACAATGACAACACCGCTCGAATCCATTCAGAACGATCACACACACTCTCCGCCATCAGCGAGAGCAACAGGGACGCCGTAGTCCGTAGAGAGAATGGTGGATCGAGGCCTGGGAAAACCCGCCACTCAGGATTGGGTTTGGAGCGCTGCCACAAGCGGCAAACGGATAAAAAGCAGCAGAACAATAAAACAGAAAACAGACTCAACCATACAAATGCCAAAGCAAACATCGTGGAGAAAAAGAAAAGTAAAAGAAAAAGAAAAAACATAGAAAACAAACGCATACAGAGCTGAAAAAAGAAAACCGGGTGGGGAGGAATAAATAAATAAATAAAATGCACACAGCATATTCTGAACTGGAAACAGAAGAAAAAAAAAAACCCTGTAAAATTGTAACTATAAATAGATAAAAAGTATGATATGACATTATTAAACAAATACAAAATGATAAGCGTTGGCGAATGGCTGTGGTATAAGACGAGTATTACTGAAAAATAATAACATCACTATGTTGGTTTTCCATCCATCCATTTCCTGTACCGCTTATCCTACACCAAGTCGCAGGGAACCTGGAGCCTACCCCAGGGAGGTCAGGGCACAAGGCGGGGGACACCCTGGACGGGGTGCCAACCCATCTTGGGGCATAATCTCACACACATTTACACACCCGTTCACACACTACGAACAATTTAGAGATGCCAGTCAGCCTACAGTGTATGTCTTTGGACTTGGGGAGGAAACCGGAGTACCCGGAGGAAACCCCCGAAGCACGGGGAGAACATGCAAACTCTGTGCACACAGGGTGGAGGCAGGACTCGAACCCCCAACCTTGGAGGTACGAGGCAAACGTGCTAACTGTGCCCTCCATGTTGTTTTTCACGTCTTACTTAATTATTTCTATAAAAATTCTAGAAAAATAATCTCTGTAACATTTGATATTTTTGGAAAAACTAAATAAATACTTGCTCATTTCTACTGAGATACTAATGCAGAAATACTTTATATGCACCAATATCTACATATATACATTTTTCTTTATTTAGGCCAGGTTAGACTTTCTATAGTCTGTAACGCTGATAAAAATTTAGGTTTTCTTGTCATGAAGCAGCTGAACATGCTTAGAGGAGAGTGATAATCGCCCAGCCCTGTGAAACATGCTGCCTATAACTGGCTAACTTCACACTGCATTTACAAGAAGAGAGAAATTTCCATCCATTTCGATAAACTCTCAGAAACGTGTCGCTGTGGATCAGAGCGTGCCATCGGCGCTTTTCATCCCTGTAATGTGCCCTTGTCTGTAGAGATAGTAGTTGAGGGGAATCGGTTCGATGAAACTGGTAAATCCCGTCTGCTGACAGTGAGTCACGCACAAACACAAACACGGTCATTGGGTTCAGGAGCCATGCGTACCGGTTCCACAACTCTGTCATGCGGTCACGGCACAAAAACAAAGTGCCAGCAGGTTCACTATTTAAGCAGGAAACACACCCCTGGGAAATACATTAGCTTTGTTTTAGAGTAAATGTGTTTTACAGCCAGGGTCACAGTCAGTCACGTCAGGATTCACACGGTCCATAACGTTTTGGGAAACGCTTGTGTCCTGGAAGAAGAACGAGACTGAGCGAGTGAGGTGTATAATGCGTAATCGGGTTCTTCCCGGTTTCTTACACCCAGGCTGGTCTGATCTGTGTATTAAACTCCCACAAAAATAAACCACTTCTGCACAACGGAACACAGAAACATATCTCCAACAAGCTATTCTAAACATAAAGCATTGTAAATAGTGTTCATAGCACTTTAGATTGTTCGTGGCAAAGAGAAGCAGTGCCGGTTTGCATATGCATCATGTTCATATCACACACACACTCCAGCCGGAGAGTGTGAAGGTTCCACTGAGGCATGTCACAGGTCTGTGTAACACACTCGGAGGAAACCGCTGTTTGCCCTCTTCCACATACTGTACATGAGCACACAAATTGGTTAGTGTCGCTGCGATCGACAGGGGAAAGCATGTGATGCCCCTCCCACCCAGACAGCGTGGCTTCGCTTCCTTGACTCCGAGCCACTGATGGCTGTAACGTTGTCAGGATTCGACGATGAGAGGGCGAAAGCTATGTACCTGTCAGAAAGGAAGTAAGGAAGGAAGAAATTAAGGAAGGAACAAAAATGTGTCAGTGAGTAAGGAAAGACATAGATGGAAGGAATGAAAGAGGAAATCAAAAAAGGAAATAAGGAAGGAAAGAAGGGAGTGAGTGAGTAAGGAAGGAAGGAAGCAAGACCATAAATACAGAGTGAAGGAAGTGAGTGAGTGACTAAGTGAGGACTGAAAGTTGGAAGGAAGCATGAAAGCAAGAAAGTAAATACAGTAGGAAAATGTTGAGAGGAAGGAAGCAAGAAAAGATGAAAGATGGGATGGAAGGAATTAAGAAAGAAAGTAAGGAATGAAGGAATGTGAGTAAGTAAGTAAGCAAGGTAGGATGGAAAGAAAAAAGCAAGAATGTAAATGAATGTAAATAAGGAAGGACGTGAGAGAGTGAGTAAGCAAGTACGTAAGGAAGGAAGAAAGTAGATAAGGAAGGAAGGAAGGAAGGAAGGGAATGAGTGAGGAGCAAAGGAGGAAAGAATGTAAGGAAGGAATGAATGAAAGAAGGAATGAAGGAAGTGAGTGAGTAAGCAAGTAGATAAGGAAGGAAGAAAGAAGAAAGTAAGTGAGGAAGAAGGGAGTGAGTGAGGAGCAAAGGAAGAAAGTAAGCAAGAAAGGAAAGAAGGAAGTGGGTGAGTAAGTGTAGAAGGAAGCAAGGAAAAAGAAAGGAAGGAAGGGCGGAAGGAATGAGTGAGGAGCAAAGGAAGAAAGAAAGGAATGAAGGAAAGAAGGAATGAAGAAAGTGGGTGAGTGAGTAAGTATGCAAGGATGGAAGGAAGGAAGGAAGGAAGGAGAATGTAAATAAGGAAGAAGGGAGTGAGTGAGTAGCAAAGGAAGAAAGTAAGCAAGTAAGGAATGAAGGAAGTGGGTGAGTAAGTGTGGAAGGAAGCAAGGGAAAAAAAGGAAGGAAGGAAGCGGGTGAGAGAGTAAGTAAGCAAGGATGGAAGGAAGGAAGGATGGAAGAAGAATGTAAATAAGGAAGGGAGTGAGTGAGTGAGTAAACAAGTAGGTAAGGAAGGAAGAAAGGAGAATGTAAATAAGGAAGGGAGGGAGTGAGTGAGTGAGGAGCAAAGGCAGAAAGAATGAAAGCAAGGAATGAAGGCAGTGGGTAAGGAAGGAAGGAAGAAAGAAATTAATGTGAATGAAACCAGATTATTTAAAATGATACTGGGTTTTTTTGGCAGTGCTGTGAGGTGCAGTGATTTTCATAATGAATGCATTACAACACATTAAAAACATGTTCATGGTTCATTATAGAGAATGTTGAACCCTGAACATGAGTGATCCGAAACACTTCCTGCTCCGACTATGTGTGTGTGTGGAAGTCAGGTGAAGTTTGGACTGGAGTTCTCATAACTCCGGATCCTCTGAAGCTCTTCCCGAGAGCCCTGCTGTACTTAATAAAATCCAGCCAAGCTACAGGCTGCAGTCCAACTGCTGCTTTTTCCCCTCCACTTCCCTCAAACAGGAGCATTTGGAGGGAAGGAGGGAGAGGAGGAGAGGCTTAGGAGGTCGGAGTGAGCATGACTCGACCGTTTAGGCTACGTGCTGTGGACGTGAATAGTTGCTGGAATTGACAGACGTCTCATTCCTGTTTATTTTTTCCCGTCTATCTACGGTTCGCCATCAGAAATGCAAAAATAGATCTGCGCTGGCATTCATAAAGCTCATATCAGATTCCTTCACCTGACTCGTGTCAGTCATCATGACAAAAGCTAATATTAGACAAACATTCGTACAGTGAGATGGTTTGATAACAGTGGTTATGAGATGAATGTTTCCCAGGCTCACACTCAGCCTCGGGATATGAAGGGTAAAGTATTCGCCCCCTGGTGGCAGCCGTAATGCATTCAGGCGGAGAGGTGAGATCCGGTGGAGTTACCGTTTCCACCCTGAAGATGATTATTTTCCTATACAAGCACGTCCCCAAATGATTTATTCCTCATATACCAGGGCAACTTGTAAATTATTACACATTCACATTCATTAAAGAATGACGTGTCATACCTTTTATCCATTTATAGTTCATTTTATGTCTATATTTGCATATACAGTAAGTTATATAACAAGTCGCCTACATTATACAAACAGTCACTCCCTCAACAGCCCCTGTCTCTCTCTCTTCAATTTAATAAGACAAAAAAAAAAACACATAGCGTGTCATGTTCCTGTTACTGATGTCTGTCTTGAAGGCGTTCCTGTGGTGGAAAATATAAAGTTACAGCTTTAACTCTGACTGGTACAAACGGAGACTCCTAACAAACATGCTAAAGAAACATTTTCACCATATCAATGATCAAACTCATTCTTTTCATTTGTTTATGTTAAACATCTGTCAACCATGTCTGAGGCATGGACTCCACAAGACCTCTGAAGGTGTGCTGTGGTATCTGGCACCAAGACGTTAGCAGCAGATCCTTTAAGTCCTGTAAGTAGCGAGGTGGGGCCTCCGTGGATCGGACTTGGTTGTCCAGCACATCCCACAGATGATCGATCGGACTGAGATCTGGGGAATTTGGAGGCCGAGTCAACACCTTGAACTCTTTGTCATGTTCCTCAAACCATTCCTGAACAGTTTTTGCGGTGTGGCAGAGCGCATTATCCTGCTGAAAGAGGCCACTGCCATTAGGGAATACCGTTTCCATGAAGTCGTGTACTTGGTCTGCAACAATGTTTAGGTAGGTGGTACGTGTCAAAGTAACATCCACATGAATGCTAGGACCCAGAACATTACCCAGAGCATCACACTGCCTCGTCCGGTTTGCCTTCTTCCCATAGTGCATCCTGGTGCCATCTCTTCCCCAGGTAAGTGATGCACACGCACTCTGCCGTCCACATGATGTAAAATAAAACGTGATTGATCAAACCAGGCCACCTTCTTCCATTGCTCCATGGTCCAGTTATGACCCTGTCGCCAGTCCACCTGTTGTCCTTACTTGGACCACTTTTGGTAGGAACTAACCACTGCATACCGAGAACACCCCACAAGACCTGCCGTTTTGGAGATGCTCTGACCCAGTCGTCTAGCCATCGCAATTTGGCCCTTGTCAGAGTCGCTCAGATCCTTACACTTGCCCATTTTTCCTGCTTCCAACACATCACCTTTGAGAACTGCCCGGTCACTTGCTTCTTAATATATCCCACCCCTTGACAGGTGCCATTGTAACAAGATAATCAATGTTGGTCACTTCACCTTTTAGTGGTTTTAATGTTAAAGCTGATCGGTGTATAGTGAGATATTAAAAGCTATAATACTGTACACTGTATATTATTGATAACAGTGTAAACAAATGCATAAATGTAGGATTTAAAAAAAAATCATCTGGTTACACTGACATTTCCTGTCCAGCCACACAAGTCGAATATTCAGCATTGGCAACGAGTCAAAAAATAAATGACTTCCAGTCGACATGCTGTTTTGCTGGAAGAAGTAACAATAGGCTTCAGTCTTCAGAGAGGTTCCTGATGGAGAACCTGTAGTCACAGTGTAGGTCAGTCTGCGAGATTCAGTTGCTCACGTCTCTGCATTGTTAATTCAATCATTAAAATACAGTCGAGTCTCACAAGTCTAAAAGATCTGTTTCTATTTAATGAGACGAAAATGAATACAACTTTATTAGATTATTTGCATCACTTTCCAATAATAGAAATATCTTATGTTCAGAAAGCAGTAGGACGTTATTGTGCACATGTGATAAAGCAGTATGCTAATTGAGATCGTATCGAGCGTTAGTCATTAACAGATGACAACAATTAACAATGCATGTCAGGGGTGTACTTACGCCGCCGTTTCAATTAATTATCTCTGTCAGAGATTTCAAAAATGAAGCAAATGGCGCAAACATATGTTGACACATTTCGATCTTCTACAAGGATTTCTCAAACATCTAAAAAGTGTATTTATCAGATTGAATTAATGTTTTAATAAGTTTGATACCACAGCTCTGGTAAGAAGGTGTTGGTTAATTTTCTATAGCTGCAGCTCTGACAGCGTTTCTATAGTAACACCATATACAGGGACTTTTTTTGCCGGACACTCCACATAAACAAATTTACAAAATTGCAGTTGTTGATATGGTGAAGTTTTCTGTAAGGAGATGTTTATTTCGCATTTATGGAAGGAGTCTCCGGTGTCAGAGCTAAAGCTGTACGTTTTCCGACACAGGCAAGAGAGAATTGGGAAAAACCCGTTACGCGAACGTTCCACAACATGAAATGTAGCTATAAAGGGATAAAAAGTATGTTGTCATTCATTAGTAAGTAAAATAATTTGTAATCATTGGCAAATGGATGTGGTATAAGAGGAATAAAATAATAAACTTGGTGATAACAGTAACCCCGCTTCACATCAGACACGATTACACGATACCGTTACTGAGTATTTTCCTATAACACCATGCCTTAGTCTGTACTATAAAATCAGAAAAGGTCCCTTTCCACTCCTGACCCAGTTTCAGTAATGGTCTCTTTATACAGAGCTTTGACTAATAGAGCTCTGGCAGCGCTGACAGAAAGAAGGGGTGAAAGTGAAATAAATAACCCTTTATAACTTCTTATGATGGCTACAAAGTTTAGCAGCTCATAATCACATCACTTTCTGTTCGCCAGAGCCCTAAATACCAGCTGGAGGCTAATGATGCTGTGAGTTGTGGGTCAGTGGGAGAGAAGAAAACAGCACAAGAGGCGAGGAGGGGTTTAACATATTCCTGTCAATCAGCGGAAGGAACTCTCAGGCGATCACATCTCTGCAGGAAGCACAACACGCGTGCACACACACACACACACAGACCTGGTGTACATTTAGCACTGAGATATGATTTACAATACATGTGGCACTTTAAACAAATTCCTTGGGGATTTGAACGCAGCACGGAATGAGGCCTGTGTAACAAATAGTTGCTGTAAAGCACACTGACATAAGAATCAAACAAAAAAGTTTCTTCTACATGACCTCTGTTTACGTATTAAATCTGCGCTATATCCCAAAGCACACCTTATTTACTATATAATAGGAAATTACTCGCTAAATAGCTAACGAATTTCCCCTTTTTATAACCGTGCCTGAGAACAGCAACTGCGTTACGGATGCAGACCCGGAGAAGTATTTCAGCAGACCGAATCGAGGACTTGAAAAAACAAATACTGTAGCACAGCTGATGAACATAGTGTGGGAAAAAAAACGAAGAAAACAAAACAAAACTGGCTGTCATTCAGGGACTGGCTTTTGTTTATCCAATCATATGTAAATTACGTAAATGATTTAGCTAAAGTCAACTCAACAGACCAGAGACTAGCTATAGGGCTAGAGACGTCACATCAGAAAAGGGAGAGTTTTCAGATTTTCATAATTTAATTTTCATTATTATTATTATTATTTTTAAAAAAATCTAGCCTGTCTGATCTGATTAGCAAAAAAAAAGAAATATGACAGGACAAGGAAGTGTGTTTTTATTCCCCCCGTGTCAAAAAACAAAAAAAACAAAAAACAAATGTCTGATAGTAATCTGAAGCTCCAGTATGAAACTAAATATAACCACTTTCATTTTTGTGTGTCTTAATTATAGCCATAAACAAATGACTAATGCTTAAGTGTTAAAAGGTCATATAGCTGCTTATGAACAATGAACACTTATCGTGTTCCTCGCACATAATTTTATGTAACTGGACGTTTACTGATGTATTTAAATACCCCTAGTGTAGAATATGCAGTGCACGCCTGTGTCCAAACAATTAAAAGTCTTACCATCTGAATCCATAATCCACTGTAACCTGTAAAGTCTAACACCCTCACAGTTTAGACCTGGTTACAACATTATTATGTTTTCTAAACACAAAGCATCATACAGTATTTGCTTAACACAAACATAAACTAATGCAACTTCGCAAAAACATCAGCTAGCTAACTTTGCTATTGATAATTACTTTTGAGTAGCCTGAAACGATCCATGCACGAGCATGGATTCCGTAATGCGTACACATGGCGCGTCACAACACTAAATCGGTTGCTGTTGTAGGAACCTGAGGCGCATCCTGACATTTCTGTTATAGCTATTATTATTTTGAGGGATTTGTTTACATCGGGTCCATAGGCTAGGCTATAATTCATTATACAGCACAGAGAGGTCCAGTATGGTGGCCAAGTGGCATGCATGTTTGTAATCAGACACTAAAAGGTTCCAAACTGTACTTTTTCTTGTCGCTGGGGCGGTACCATCAACTTTTGTACCTTCAGCGTGTATATTTTACCTGGAAATGCAAGCATAGAGTGATTAAACATTTATGAGAACATGAGAAAACATTTATTTGGACCACCGATGTATCTTTAAAGCTTTAATCTAAAGGATAATTAAACATACAGCTTATACACATTCCCAGGTAAACGATAGCAAAGGGAACAGAAAGAAAAACAAAAAGGTACCAAGCCAGTGACAAAGAAAGGTGCCTTTATTTCCTTTACTTAGAGGCAAGGTTAGCGTTTACAGCTTTTCATTGCCCTGAGCTCAATGCTTGTGCAATGGCTCTGATAGATTTTCCCTCTTTTCTCAGCTTCAAAATGGCTTGCTTTTCTCCCATAGACAGCCCTCTGGTCTTCATGTTGGTTTATCCTTTTTAACAACAAATGCAGTCTTCACAGGCGAAACCCAGGACTATTCATTCTTTAAACAATCAATTTAACAGGGCACACCTGGGCAGCAAGAAACATCTATCAGTCGCATATTCTAATATTTTTGATTATTTGAAGGGTGGGTTCACCCTGCAGTTCTTGCCCGGTTTCCCACTGAAACTAAGCAGAGTTGAGCCTGGCCAGTACCTGGATGGGAGACCTCCTGGGGAAAACTAAGGTTGCTGCTGGAAGTGGTATTAGGGAGGCCAGTAGGTGGTGCTCTCCCTGTGGTCTGTGTGGGTCTTAATGCCCCAGTATAGTGACGGGGACGCCATACTGTAAAAAGAGCACCATCTTTCGGATGAGACGTTAAACCTAGGTCCTGACTCTCTGTGGTCATTAAATATCCAAGGTCACCTCTCGTAAAGAGTAGGGGTATCACCCCGGTGTCCTGGCGAAATTGCCCTATTGGCCCTTGTCTATCATGGCCCCCTAATAATCTCCATCCCTGAATTGGCTACATCACCCTCCTCTCCTCTCCACCAATAGGTGGTGGGTGTTCTGGTGCACTATAGCTGCTGTTGCATCATCCAGGTGGATGCTACACACTGGTGGTGGTTGAGGAGATTCCCCCCCATACTATATGTCCCTACTATTATATCCCCCCCCCCCCCCGCTATATAAATGTAACAAATATTATAATTATTATTATTATAAAAGGTGCCACGTTCTAAGTCGCTTAACACATCTAGTTGGAAACATGAGGAAATGAAAGCTGACATTCTGATCTGTCGTGTCATGTTCATCTTTTGATCTCAAACCCAAATGTCGTCAATGTATAGCACAAACAATTGAATCGGCCTTGCTATTCCAATACTTTTGGAGGGGACCGCGTATTACAAAGAAATCAGACGAAATATGACCAGATCACTCTCGTTTGTTCTAATTTGCACTAATTTCCCATGATATCAGGTTCTGACAAACGCTTCTGGACGCAATACGCGTTTTTGGCGTTCAAGAAACAGCGACAACGATGAATAGCATCTCGCATTACAAATACAGAGCTGTCAGTCATCTGTTAACATAAATATTGAACCGTTTCTCTTTCATTGCTGAAAACGCAGAACACCGTTCACATTTGTACAAGGACAGACTTCAATTATCTCCACTGGCACTGCGTGTTTTTATTCATGTGTTGGAGGAGTAGGAGCACTGTGGAAATATGTTTAATGTTCTGTCTTGATGCCTTTCTGTGCTGTTTAACAGTGCCCAAGGACGGCCTGAAGAACCAGGCTGCGTTTGAGGAGATGAGGGTGAACTACATCAAGGAGCTGCGGCGTTCCGTTGGCAAAGCAACAAACAACTCGGGCCAGACGTGGCAGCGCTTCTTCCAGCTCACCAAGCTACTGGATGTCATGCATGATGTAAGCAGAAAACAACAACAACAACTACAGCAACAAAGCTCTGAAAGAACTCATTATCAACTTCGATGATCAGTACGATAGAACAGGTTCCAGGAAGGCAGTTCGTGAAGAAGTTAATCAGATAACCTGTAATGGTTCACTTCAATCAAATAATACCAACATGAATGAAAGAGGGTGTTGAAACATTAGTAAAGTCAGCACTTTAAGCCAAACGCTACCTAAAGGGCAAAAAAAACAAAACGAAAAAACAAAACAAAAAGAGCCACCACGGGTACCAAATTATACTAATGAAAAAAAACAAAAACAAAAAAACAAAATCATTATGGTTGTCCAAGATGGCCGCCCCTAACCCTTTCCAGCATTCAGCTTCACAGTAAGTTTTTTTTTTTCTTTTTTTTTTTTTTTTTTCCCCTCCATGTCTATAGATTACAGTGTATACTGTGTCCTAACCACAGCTGTAAGTGTTGTGTGACATCACTGGAATAATTACTGTAGTTTGAGGCAGATATTTCTAGAAAAACATCCTGAGTGAGAGATACGTTAGCTACATTAGCACTGTAGCACCAGTGCAAAACAGAAGAAGACGCAGAAATCGAACACCAAACACGTCTCGGCTACTTGACTGCAAAGGGAAATCAAAATATGTTTGAGTTTTCATCAAAGCGTTCCATTAATACTTTCGTGCAAAAATTAATATAAAACAGATTTTCAGATTGCTTTAATAAACCAAGATGGCATAATTATTTAAATGTACCTGAAATTAGCAGGTAAAAAAAAAAAAAAAAAAAAAAATAGGGTAAAAACATAACTGCTGGAAAATACTTTCTGGAAAAAAACTGCAAATTAATATGAAGTGAAAATCAGATGCTATAATAAGATACAGTGCTGTGCAAAAGTTTTAGACAAATGCAGAGAAACGCTGTAGAGCAAAGATGCCTTCAAAATAATGAAATTAAATGTTTCTACATTAAAAAAAATAAAAAAATACAGTAAAGAGCAGTAAACAGTAGTAAATGAAACAAAGTCAATATTTGGTGTGACAAAAAAATAAAAATAAAAATAAAAATAGTAGTCTCCGGTACAATGTGTGCAGTTTTATAAGGAAATGAGCTGGTAAGTTTTATTGAGCATCTTGCAGAACCAGACACAGTTCTTCTGGAGACTTTGACTTTCGCACTCGCTTCTTATTTTTGCAGCGAAACCCAGCAGCCTTCATTGTGTTTTCATGTCTGAAAAGTGTCTCTTATGTAATATGCTGCTTTCTTTAATGACGTACAAACATTTTCTTTTAACATTTAATTCTGTGCTGGAAAACTAATGTTTGGGAATCTAAAATGTTTTTTGTACTGACTTGATAGTGAAGAAGTCATAAAATAAAAAATCTATAACAAAGTTAGTACTAAAAATAATAGGGTGCCTAAAACTTTTTGCACAGTACTGTGTATGCACATATATAATGTTTTTTTTTTGTTTGTTTGTTTTTAACAACTAGAGTAATTATGTAGTTTAGCATATAACTTACATGATACCATCTTTAAGAAAATGCTTAAAAATGAGTTTGTTTAAAAAAAAAAAAAAAAAAAAAAAAACCTTGATTAGACCTTTTCTGTGTAGAAAGTTTAATCAGAAATGCCTGAGCCTTGCTGCATCTGTCACCATCCGCCATGTTGGATTGCAAGGAACCACGCTTAATGGAGTAATAAATATCAGGATAATGATGTGTATAGCATTAGAGTGGCTTGGAAGTGCTTCACATTTAACATATTTCTAAAAACAGCCTAAGATTAACCCTAGAAAACGGGTTGAATCAATACTTCAGCCAACAAATGCAGAGGAAACCAAGGCTTTCTGTAATTTATAACAAAGTTTAGCATAATTGGCTAAATTATTGCTGAATCTAATCACGCGTTCTGTGTATCACTGCAGCTGGTGGGAAACTTGTTGGACTTCTGCTTCTACACCTTCCGCGAGTCTCAGGCCCTGAAGGTGGAGTTTCCCGAGATGCTGGTGGAGATCATCAGTGACCAGATACCAAAGGTGGAGTCGGGCCTCACACACATCCTTTACTTTCACAAGAAGTGACTGGAGACGAATAAAAAACAAAAACAAAACAACACCACGCGATGAAGAGATGAAGGAATGAATGAGAAGCAGAAGAGAGGACACCAAAACTCTCAGAAAGAAAGAAAGAGAGGGAGAAAGAGAAGGCCACATGGGCCAGGCCAGCTTGCTATGCACAACGTCAGGCACGAGCGGAGGCTCAGATGTACGTACGCCAACCTAAACCCCACCCCCCCCGCAGGGACAGACGGAGACAGAGTCGAGTTGTCTGTAGCCAGCCAGTGAACTTTAGAGTTCATTTCTCCTTGCCCCCAAAGACAATGCTGACTATCTATGGATATGAAGCCATATGTTTCTTTGGTAAAGCTGTAGTGCACAGGTACAAGTGTATAAATAATACTAAAACACAGATGTATACGGAGACACGGTAATGTCCTTGCCTCTACACTCTACATACAACCTGCAATGAAATACCGAGGCATTTATATTATTTAACTCATCTCAACACTACACATACTTACTCTTTGGATTTACAATTTACAGAAAAAGAAAAAAAATTCTTTAAAAAAAAAAAAAAAAATACTGTCTATAGTATATTTCCGTAGCAACTGTATCATCATTAACAGGTTTTATTTGTTTTTTTTTTTGTTTTTTTGTTTTTTTGGACAAATAAAGAGGCAAAAGCGAGGACATTTTCCAAGGGCTACACTACGTAAAATCTGAAAAGTGTGTCTAATTGGTGTGTATCAAACCACAAAGCAGCGAGCACCGGCTTTTACCCTTGTTTAAACGAACAGAACAATCAAGCCTGAACTGATATGCAAGCCCTTCTTATTTTCAAACGAATCTAACAAGAATCTTTTTGTAGTCTTTGGGTACAGATGAGGGACTGAGCAATTACATCCCTAATGTAGCTCTCTGAAAAAAAGAACTGACTAATGTGATGAACGGAAAAGAAAAGAAAAAAAAAAAAAAGCACAGAAGGGCTTCGTTTTTATGATCTTGAAGTAAACGAGATGCTCAATACACCGCTCCAGGAAACGAATTTCTGTTTCACTTCACAGACAACGCAAATGCTGAACAATCCATGAGACCATCAGAGCAGAATTTAGTTTTGTTTAACCGACTAAGTTGTTGAGATTTATTTATTTATTATTTTAAAAAAAACACACTTTAAATCTCTCCATCAGCCGTTCTTTTATTCTCTGTACTATGTTTTGCTCCAAATATCAAAGGATGTCTCGTGGTAAGCCAGACAGAAAGACTGTTAGGCAAAAAAAAAACAAAAAAAAACGTGCATCTCCAGTACAACAGACTGAACAATTTACAATGTGCTCGTTCAGGCTTAAAGGAAAACTCCAGCGTCTTTTAAAATCAGTCCCTCCAGGATTTTGCGATCGCGGAAATTTAGGTGCAAACTCCGCAATATTCAGAGAATCTTGCAATTTTTCAAAATCACTGCAGATTTTCTGCAGATTTGGGTCGAGACGCGTCATGTGACATCATCACAACGCGCATTCAGCCAAAGCCCTCTTCGATTCACGTGCGTCGAACATGAGTACAGCTAAACGGTCTCGTTTACCAACAAACATCACCGTGAAAGACAATTTAGTGCAGTCGCGATTTCGCAAATTCAAGCAGTTTTCTGCAAGAAAGCACAAAAACTCCGCAAATTGCATACAAATTTTGAAAAATCGACCATTTTTGGCTGCAACAAATACAAAAAAAACTCAGCGAAATCCTGTACAGACTGTAAAATGAATCTCTTATCCACTGTATCTGTAGTGTATCCGTGATTACCAAAGACAAGAACATCAATGGTGAATGAATGAATGAATAAATTAAGGTTACTCAAGACTCACTCATGATGGAAGTCTGAAGGCTGTTGTTGTAGTTTTAAAGTTTATGGATAACATACATCTGTAGAACACTTCCATGATTTTTTCCCCTAAAGTCACTGAATAATTTGTTCTTTTCATTGGTGAAAATTTAGTTTTACTTTAACAGTCACCCGGTTTTTCATGCTATATGGATACCACAAAACCTTTTCGGGAACACGAATTCAACACAAGTAGCGTTTTAATATTTCGCTCCAATGTTGGAAAGTTGGACAAAACCACACCCAGACCCCAATAAGTGAATATAATGCTTTAAGGAAAACTGTATATCTAATAAATTTACCTAAAGCACAAGACTATTTCCTGTTATTTTCGACTCTAATGCGCTCCAAGCACAATCAGACCCCTAACAACTCTCAATGCATTTCAACAATTATTCTCGAATTTTATTTGAATATTATATGATACAATTATTGGTACTCATTTTACAGAACTGCTGAAATTCATCACGAGGAAAAGTCACAATACAGGAGTCTGGATTATCGTGGTTTGGGTGTACGTATATTTTGTTAGGACATATTAGACAGTCTGTTAGAGTGTATTTCAAAATCGTGATTTTTCTCCCTAATTTAGTCTTGTTCAATTCCCGCCCACCCGCCAGCCAGCTCTGCCGTACCATAGGTCAAGCAGGGAGAGTGAAGGCTAACACTTGCTTCCTCCAAGACACGTGAACCACATCTTTTTAGACTGCTGCATCACAGTGTAGTGTATCACACTCAGAGGAAAGCGCTATCGGCCCTCTTCCACATACATGAGCTCACAGACACAGACGATTTGCTAGTGACGCTGTAGATTGACAGGGGAAAGAGAGTATGCCCCTCCCACCCAGAGAGCACAGCCAGCTGTGTTACTCTTGTGCCACTTGCGAGCCATTTTAGAGTGTGTTATTGTAGCTTTGTGTTACGTAATGACATTTTTTTGAGGAAATTTGACTATTCTTAGACTTTCATTATAAATAAGTTTGTTCTTTTCTCAGTACAAGAAACCTCAACATTCTTGTTTGAGCCTTGCTGAAAAAAAAACCCCAAAAAAACAATAGAAACCATCACAGAAATTCTAATGGTTTCCACTACAGATACCATTACAAACCATCAGCTGTTAACCATTAAAACCATTACCATTACTGATCCTTAATGGTATTCACTAGACATAAAATGCCACCAATAGAAGGCAACAGATTACCAGTAGAGGCCCACAGGGACCATTACAGTTTCCATTAAAACCAATGCAATCCCATTATAACCATTAAAACCATTACGAATTCTATGAGGGTTTCTATTGTTTTGTTTTTTTTTTCAGTAGGGAGGTAATCACATATATGCTACAGATAGTAAGATTGTTTGAAGATGAAGATTAGCTTGAAAAAAAAAATATTGTGTCATTCACTGATACGACACCAGCAATTAAAGTTATTTTATATATATATATATATATATATATATATATATTTTAAGAAATTTATCAGTGATTGGTGCTGCGTAATCAATGCATTTAAGCCCCACCCACCAGTTTCAGGGACCAATCAGAATGGCCATAGTGTTTTTTTTTAAACATATATCATAATGCAATCACAATCCAGACAGCTATTAAACCAGCTCTCTTACAAAGAAATTAACAGTTTTTAGGTTAACAACAACAACAACAACAACAACAATAATAATACATAAAAGAAGCATTACAAGTGTGTAATTCCATTAAAAAAAAAAAGTCTCCTTGGCTCTAACACGGTGCTTTTATTACTAAATAAAAACACTAGGTGAAAGATTTTCAGTAGCTGCACGTGTACACTTTGATGCAGAAGAAGACGAACCGCTCCTTTCACACGGATACAGCTTTCATACGGTAAACACTAACAATACTAAACAGCACTACAAGCTACAGTAGCCTCCAGCTTAGGACGTATACACACATAAGCCGTCACATTGCAGAAATAATGTTGCACATGCAGTATACTCATGTTTTCCACATTTACGTCGCTGTACAGAGGACGTTTCCTTTCGTATCCGCTTATAATTAGTCCACTTGGGGGAAGTCCTACTGTTTAATGCTTAATAAAACTGTGGAGGTGAAACAGTGATGCTACTGATGGAAGTGAGAGGGAGAAGAAGAAGAAGAGAAAAAAAATTAAAAAGCTTGAGTTTGTTCTGTAATGCTGTAATGTAAGACGGTGACAGAGGAGACGATTGTTGGGGGAGGGGGGGAGGGGGAAGGGGGGGGTCGGGGTGAAGGGCGTCGCCCGGAAAAAGGCGTTCACAACCGGATTCTCTACAAATATCACTAAAATGCACTAATACACACCAATAATACTATTAATGATAATGATGATGATGATTATTATTATTCATTCCTTAGTAACATCATTGTTCTTTATTATATTATTATTATTATTATTATTATTTGTGCATTTTACAGTATTTTAGTGATATATTTAGAGACATGTTCGAGTGGCTCGCCTGCTTCCGTGCGATTAGCCTCAGATTTGCACAGCAGAGATAATGTGATGTCCTTGAGAATGTGTGTGTGTCGGGTTTGTTTCAGTAACATGACTTGTGGGGAGGGTGAGAACGGGATAAGGCACTTTTCTTCACATTGCCCTGTGTGTGTGTGTGTGTGTGTGTGTGTGTGTGTGTGTGTGTGAGAGACATTGTTAGTTTACATGCTCACTGTTGAAGTGTAAAATGATGATAAAGTGTGAATATAGAGAAGCCCGAAAGTTTCTTTAGACCCAGTCAGTCCCGTGTCGCTTGTCTGTGTACATACACTGCTACTGCGCTGATGAACGTGAGAAGTGTGTAAAGGACCTGAAGATGAGTTGTCAAATATTTTATCCTTTTTTTTTTTTCTTTCTTTCTTTTTTTTTTTTTTTTTTAAAAAACTTCTGCTCCCTGTTTTTTTTTTCTGATTTCTTTTTATATATAAGTACATAAATATATATGAATATATGTAAATGAGAATAAATGTTGAAAGGTTCATAGGATGTATGGCAAAGTATTTTTGAGAGAAATCTATTTTGCTGGTTTAAAAAAAAAAAAAAAAGAAAGAAAAGAAAATAGTACTTTGTCTACAAAGACTACACAAGATCTTTTTTTTTTTTTTTTGTAAAGTGAATTGTTTATGCATGCTTTTTGAAGACGTTTACAGTGTATTTAAGAAGGGAAACTGTGCCTTTTTATCTTGCGTGAGTTACCATTTTACAGTATCTATCTATTGTAAATAAATCAGTGCGTTATTATGTTGCTTTGTACGGAACATTTCTACTTTAACCGTTTGTTGGGTGTTGAAAAAAAATGTCAGTGACTCCCCTTTCATTTTGAATTTTTATTTTGTCTCTCGTTGTGTGTGTGTGTGTATGTGTGTGTGTGTGGATGAATTCAGCTCAGTGCCCCTGTAAGTATGAGTGGCATGAATGTACATTAAACCGTATGGACGTGTGAGCTACTTTTACAATCTGAATGTGAGAGTGACTAAACCTGTTTTTTTTTTTTTTTTTTTTTAAAACAAACTGTTTTTCATCCCTTTGCTTCGCTAAGCGAGGGGATTCGAACCCGGTGCTGGTGCATACAGCATGCTAAATTAAAGAAAACACAAACAATCGCCAAACACGTTGCCAATCTACGTTATGCTTTCGGTTGCCGCAAATCACTCTGTCATCCAGCGTTCATCTATTTTAGAACAACCACATGCTTAGTAATGCTTCCTCGAATTCGGACTAGGTCAGAAAGAAAGAAAGAAAGAAAATACACACTGTGAGATATGGACTGTAGAAATCCTCGCATTGTCAGTTCACGCCACAGGAAAGACTTTAAAGACAAATAAGTTGAGATACAGAATATAAGATAAAATAAAAAAGAACGACAGAGTTGAATTACGACAACCTCAAGAGATTAAATTCCGTCGTGGTGCTGACGACACACACTCATACTGTTTGGGTCTCAGAACCATCCAGAATGTGACGATCTTTCTTCTGTTTCATTTGAAATTTGACTTCATCTTGCACAGAGGTAGCGCTTAACTGATTTGTACGTTATTCTTTTTTTTTCCTATAATATTGATACTATGCATTTGTATAAAAGCATTTCCGCGTCTTTCTGCGACATAAGGGCAAAGTGTGTTTCCTGTCTCAGACCACCACGTTAAACACACACAGCTTCTTCTTCTTCATCATGTCTCTGTGCAGGACTGTTAATGAAGGACAGTCAAAATGCTCCCTTTTTTTATTTTTTATTTTATTTTTTTGTCCAGTGTGTCAGCTGTTAATTTTGGAAGAAAAAAACAAAACAAAAACAAACTAATGCTGGATAATGAGTCCAGCTCTAAGAGACAAAGCCATATCTCCTCCTCCTCCTGTTTGTGATGAAAACCTGTTTCCTGTTCATATTGGACTTTCTTTTTTTCTGACAGACTTTTTAATTCTAATGCTTTGTACACTACCGGTTAGCGAAACTCACTCGACCGTACGGAAATATTCAACATCAGCAAACGACAGATGCAACTAGTTCCTCTAAACTGTATATCTTGATTCAGATATTGCCATAACTGTGTTTGGAGAAATATCGAGGGATTCCAATAAATCCACTAACACCTGCAGCATGTGTGAGTCGATATTTTTGTGTGGAATGCTGATGATCACATGAGCTTTAAAATGAAGTCTTACGGTGATGTTAAAGCCATCAGGACAGATCCAGGGCAGACCCAGGACAAACTGAGGGCAGACACAGGACAGACCCAGGACAGACCAAGGGCAAATCCAGGACAGACCCAGGACAGACCCAGGGAGTCAAACAGCTGGCACTGCTCTCAGGGTGGGCGTGATGGTGGCAGTGGTAGCTCAGTGGTTAAGATGTTGGACTACTGATCAGAAGGTCATGAGTTCAAACCACAGCACTGCCAAGCTGCCACTGTGGGCTAAGGGCCTTACTCAACCCTCAACTGCTCAGTTGTATAAATGACATAAATGTAAGTCGCTCTGGATAAGGGCGTCTGCCAAATGCCATAAATGTAAATGATGGCCTTCAGCTCAGTGACAACAACCATGTGCATTTATTAGTTCATGTATACAGAATTGGATGAAGCTTGATTAGCTGGAATGGGCTACCATTAAACTGAATAAATAGATAAAATAAAATAGAAAATAACATAATTGTTGAGACCAAGTTAGCAAACTGGAATGGGCTACCAATAAATTGGGTTAAAAAATTGGCAAGAGTTAATTAGAAAGCCAGTAAACTGGGGAAAAACTTAGGTAACTAAAAAATAAAGATAATATAATAATGGTTGAGTTTCAAATGAATGGGCTAACAATAAATAGGGAAAAAGTTTTTTTTTTTTTTTTTAAATAATAATTGGCTTAATTAGAAACCTGATAGTGCTACCACTACCACCACACTGTGTAGTAAATACACCAATCAGCCATAACATTAAAACCTGCTAATACCGTGTAGATCCCCCTTGTGCCACCAAAACAGCTCTGCCCCCTCGAGGAATGGACTCCACAAGACCTCTGAAGGTGTGCTGTGGTATCTGGCACCAAGACATTAGCAGCAGTCCTGTAAGTTGCGAGGTGGGGCCTCCATGGATCGGACTGGTCCAGCACATACCACAGATGCTTGATCAGATTGAGATCTGGAGAATTTAGAGGCCAAGTCAACCCCTTGAACTCTTTGTCATGTTCCTCAAACCATTCCTGAACAATTTTTGCAGTGTAGCAGGGCGCATTATCCTGCTGAAAGAGGCCACTGCCATTAGGGAATACCGTTGCCATGAAGGGGTGTACTTGGTCTGTAACAATGTTTAGGTAGATGGTACGTGTCAAAGTAACATCCACATGAATGCCAGGACCCAAGGTTTCCCAGCAGAACATTGCCCAGAGCATCACACTGCCTCTGCCGGCTTGCCTTCTTCCCATAGTGCATCCTGGTGCCATCTCTTTCCCAGGTAAGCAATGTACACGGACTTGGCTGTCCACATGATGTAAAAGAAAATGTGATTCATCAGACCAGGCCACCTTTTCCCACTGCTCCATAGTGCTCCTGGTGCACTCTGGCACGTTCAGCAGTGGACAGGAGTCATGGGCAGTCTGACCGGTCTGCAGCTACACAGCCCCATACTCAGCAAGCTGCAATGCACTGTGCATTCTGACACCTTTCTATCAGAGCCAGCATTAACTTTTTCAGCAATATGTGCTACAGTAGCTCTTCTGTGGGATCAGACCACAAGGCTAGTCTTTGCTCTTCACATGCATCAATGAGCCTTGGGTGCCCATGACCCTGTTGCCAGTTCACTGGTTGTCCTTCCTTGGACTACTTTTGGTAGGTACTAACCACTGCATACCTGGAACACCCCACAAGACCTGCTGTTTTGGAGATGCACTGACCCAGTCATCTAGCTATCACAATTTGGCCCTTGTCAAAGTTGCTCAGATCCTTACGCTTGCCTATTTTTCCTGCTTCCAACACATCAACTTCGAGAACTGACTGTTCACTTGCTTCCTAATATATCCTACCCCTTGGCACTGCAATGAGAAAATCAATGTTATTCACTTTACCTGTCAGTGGTTTTAATGTTATGGCTAATTGGTCTATGCCAGCCTGAGATCTCAGATATTAGACTCAACTTGTGGCCACGACATATCTCATGGTAATGACAGAATGCTTCACTTGCAACCTTGAAATATTAACTTGTGACCTCAACATATCAATTCATGACCATGCCTTATTCAGCAATAACCACTCAGAGGTTCTGTACACATGCACTATATTTTCAATTTAAATATGTTATATGTCAAATTTTCTGTAGCTGTGTATAATCTAGGACTTGAGAGTAAGTCTGTCGAGGTGTTTCTTGTATTGAGTTAGAATTTCTCAGACTTATTGCCATTTGTTCAAGTAGTAAAAAGTAATACCTTCTTCTAGAAAACAGAATAATCTTTGGAGCAATGAACAAATGAAGCTGACTAGCTGAAGTAAAGGTTTGGTCTCAATACTGACTTAGTCCTGCTTTCATTTGGACTTGACTCAATCTTGACCCATTTAAGACTGAGTCAGGACTCCATCTTGGCTAGTCCTGGTCTTGGACAATGGTGGTCTTAAATACAGCTCTAGTGTAATCTTCCCAAACTTACTTACCTACCTACCTACCAACCAACCAACCAACCAATTCATCCATCCATCTCTTGACTCTCTCTTTTTCATTCACGGTTTCTCCCCGTTTCTTTATTCTATTCAGCACCAAGGTTGGAAGAACACAATTTGTCTTTGTATTCTGTAGCTTTACAATTTCCCTCCACTGGAACTAAGAGGCCCAAATGCTGTTCCAGCATGCCCCTGTGCACAAAGCGAGCTCCATGAAGACATGGTGTGTGAAGGTTGGAGTGGAAGAACTCGAGTGGCCTGCACAGAGCCCTGACCTCAACCCCACCGAACACCTTTAGGATGAACTGGAATGCCGACTGCACCCCAGACCTCCTCACCAAACATCAGTGCCTGATCTCACTAATGCTCTTGTGGCTTAATGAACACAAATCCCCACAGCCACGCTCCAAAATCTGGTGGAAAGCCTTCCTAGAAGAGTGGAGCTTATTATAACAGCAAAGAGGGAATAAATCTGGAATAGGATGTCCAACAAGCGCATATGGGTGTCATGGTCAGGTGTCCATAAACCTTTTGGTTATATAGTGTATATTGGAAGTTCATACAATTCTAATGTGAATTTTCTAATATGTAGAAATATCTTCAACCAACAGACAGATATTCTAGTACTGCAACAGTTGCAACACTTGGAAGCTCACTGAAGCGGAGGCACTTAGATATAATAGTGTGAAGATGAGCTCAGTTGTAATTCCATCAACTATAAGTCACTCTGTAGGTTTATAAATCACTTCGTGTAGTAATTATAGAGACCACCACTGAGCAGATATCATTCTCACATCAGCACCGCAGTGACACTCACATGGCTGTGTGTGTGTGTGTGTGTGTGTGTGTGTGCTCTTTATTACACACACCTACCCTGCTGATTGTCACCTTGTCTGTGTTCTGTTGAAGATAAAAGCTCATATTTCTCCATGCATATGCATCTCCATTCTCTCTTTTTTCACACAGTTCATTTATGTTAATTTGTTACATGTAGGTCATGTGGTTTCATTTTATATATTTTCCCACGTGATCCCATTTTCACATGATCTGACTTCAGACATGACATTTCAGGACATGGAGAAAAGCACCTTCACATGGTTTTCATGTGTGATCGCATATTACTCACATCATCACGCGATATTAACGTGATTTTATACAGCTTGTAAAGGGAAGCTTGCGGGACAAAGCAAGGTCACACTCATTGGCATGTGAGCGTATTGGACTCGCGGCTCGGCCATTCATTTATGGTTAGTGACTATTTTATCCTTATCAGGGTCACAATGGTGCAAATTACTAATTTAATATATATTTCGGGAAAAAGAACCAAGTCCAAGTTCATCAGAGAATATCGAGTGTGTGGAATTCAACGCAGTATTTTTTTTTTTTTTTTTTTTTTTTGCAGTAGGGGACGGGAGTGTGATTTATATACAGTCCCATACACACCTCTGGACTGTTCTTCTACACACCTGGAACACAGGTTTTCCTCAAAGATAGCAGATATACACAAAAGAGGCAGCTTCTACATGTTCAACATTCTTCAAGTGATTGTGTGTGTGTGTTTGGTGTGTGTGTGTGTGTGTGTGTGTGTGTGTGTGTGTGTGTGTGTGTGTGTGTGTGTGATTCTGTTGGATACGAGTGTGGATAATCAGAGGATGATGGTGGATTGGGCTGTAGCACGATCTGATCCACAGAGACGGCAGTGGAGAAGTCAGAGTGGGTGGTGAGGGGTGAAGGAATAAAGAAACAGGAGGAGAAGCCAAGTATGAAAGAGTGCCAGTGGAGGGAAGGAGAGAGAGAGAGAGAGAGAGAGAGAGAGAGAGAGAGAGAGAGAAATCTGACAGGGAGACAGACAGAGAGTATGCCAAAGAGAGACAGAAAATGAGAGAGAGAGAGAGAGAGAGAGAGAGAGATGCGGACAGACAGGCAGCCAGAGACTGATACAGAGAGAAAGAGACAGCAAGAGAGTGAGAGAGAGAGAGAGAGAGAGAGAGAGAGTGTGAGAGTGTGTGTGTGTGTGTGTGTGTGTGTGTGTGTGTGGGTGTGTGTGTGTGTGTGTGTGTGAGAGAGAGAGAGAGAAGAAAGAAAAATGTAAGCGGGTCAGACAGATAGACAGAGAGACACACAGAGCGAAATAGACAGTGAGAGAGAAAAAAAACAAGTGAAAAAGACATGAAAGAAAGAAAGAAGAGAGAAGGGGAGAAAGAGACAGAGAAAGAGAAGAACAAGGGAAAAAGAGGGAAAAGACAGAAAACATGGAAGAAAGAAAAATGTAAGAGAGAGAGAGAGTCGGACACACAGACAGATGGACAGTCAGACAGAGAGTGAGTGAGTGAGAGAGAGAGAGAGAGACTGAGAAAGAGAAGAGTGAAAAAGTAAAAAAGAAAACATGAAAGAAATTTTTTTTAAGAGAGTCAGAGACAGACAGACAGATGTGACAGATGTGGCAGTAAGGAGGGAAAACGGATGAAAGGAAGTACACTGATAGATAGACTGTGTGGAAAAGTGGAGCGGAAAAATGAAGTGAGAAATAAAGGAGTGTGTGTAGTGCAGACAGAGAGGAAGTGATGAGAGAAGAGGAGACACTCTGTGTGAAGGAAGGCATGCTGAAATACAAATAGATAAATAGTATTTATAGACTGCATTCAGCACAGAAGTGTGTGTGTGTGAGAGAGAGAGAGAGAGAGAGAGATAGAGAGAGATTATAAACTAGTTGTTTGCTCCATTTGTTCATTGGCACGACAGAAAGCTAGAGAAGGAAAATTGCTCGCGGAAAGAGCAAGACAGTGACACGAGAACGCACGAAGCATTAACGGAATAACACCTTCCTGTCTCTGGAGAGAAAATTCCCCATTAACCCTGTTAGGAGTCGAGTCGGAAAACACACAGTCGCCTGCCAGGAGCTGAGGAGAGACCGAGGAGAGACTGCACTACTGCTGTACTTCTACACAAACACACTGCCCACTTTACATCTACTGCCAGCACTGCACGCTGCCAGGGAAACACAATCGACCACACACACACACACACACACACACACACACACACACACACACACACACACACACACAGAGAGCCTTCTGCGCCCCAGTTTTCTCTCTGCACAGACGGACTCTCACACTTTTCGTCTACTCATCCCTCCATTTCACGGCAGTGTTCATGTGAAACAGGAACAATAATGTGATTTGCCGCACGTCTCCGCCGGGGTGAGACTCAAACCTCAGCGTGAACAAGTCCGAGTCCCTTCAGTGAGAGGGGGAATGAAAAAAAAAAGCGCCATGAAAAAGCCATGAAATAAACACTAACAGTGTTTTACAGCAAAAAATAAAAATAACAGCACACCGAGTTTAGTGTAGTAGAAAGCGATTAAAGAACAGTCAAAGAACAGCAAGAGGAGATCAGAGTGGAAGGAAGAAAGAAAGCGTGAAAGTAATAAAAGAGAATGAAAAAGATATGAGAATCAAAGAAAGAGAGGAGGAGGAGGAGGAGGAGGAGAGGAAGTGTCTGTGGTGAGTGGTCTGGTCCTCTGGAGGAGAAATGAAATGGAAATGTTGGGATTTTTTTTTTCTTTTTTTGGATATTAACACAACACACACTACATGTGAAATTGTGGTCAAAAGTCCAAAAGGATGAGACAGTGAAGAAGTGAGACAGCGTGAATGAGTAAAACAGAGTGAAAGAGTGAGACAAAGTGAGATAGAGTGCAAGAGTGTGACAGAGTGAGAGATTGAAAGAGTGAGACAGAGTGAAATAAAGTGAGAACATGATAGAGTGAGAGAGTGATGGGATAAAAGAGTGAGATAGAGACAATAAAAGTGGGGAATAAGAAAAACAGACTGAGATTAAGTGAGACAGGGTGAGGCAGAAGATAAGAGAAAGAGTGGGAGAGTGAGAGAACGAAAAGAGAAACAGTGAAGAGAGTGAGATAGAGTGACAAGGGAAATAGCGAGACAGAGTGATAGTGTGGTAAGAGAAAGTGAAAGAGTGAGATAGAGTGAGAGAGTGAGACAGAGTGATGAGATAGTGAAAGGAGTGAGATAGAGCGAGAGAGTGATAAGAGAAAGAGTGAGACAGATTGAGATAGTGGGATAGACTGATTAGAGAAAGTGAGATAGAGTGAGAGAGTGATGAGAGAGTAAAAAGAGTGAGAGAGTGAGACAGGGTGAAAAGAGAAACAGTGGAAGGAGTGAGATAGAGCGAGAGTGACAAGAGAAAGAGTGAGAGTGTGATACAAGAAAGAGTGAAACAGAGTGAGAGAGTGAGACAGAGTGATGAGACAGTGAAAGGAGTGAGATAGAGCGAGAGAGTGATAAGAGAAAGAGTGAGAGTGAGAGAGTGATACAAGAAAGAGTGAAACAGAGATGGAGTGAGAGAGTGAGACAGAGTGATAAGAGAAAGAGTGAGACAGTGATACGAGAAAGAGTGAAACAGAGTGAGATAGAGTGAGAGAGTGAGACAGAGTGATAAGAGAAAGAGTGAGACAGTGATACGAGAAAGAGTGAAACAGAGTGAGATAGCGTGGGAGAGTGAGACAGAGTGATAAGAGAAAGAGTGAGACAGTGATACGAGAAAGAGTGAAACAGAGTGAGAGAGTGAGACAGAGTGATAAGAGATAGAGTGAGACAGTGATACGAGAAAGAGTGAAACAGAGTGAGCTAGTGAGAGACTGAAACAGAGTGAGAGAGTGAAACAGAGTGAGATAGAGAGAGAGTGAAACAGAGTGAAATAGCGTGATGAGAGAAACATTGAAACAGAATGAGTTAGCGTGAGACTGGGTGAGACTTCTGATGAAAAGAACTACTTGCTTTGAAGGCAGGCACATAATAAGACTGCACTTTCACACACTTCATCACAGTTATAACTCAGAGCACGACAGCAAACACAGGAAGGAGAGAAGTAGCTGAAAAACACAACGTGGACTCCCATTTACACCCGTGGAGCAGGTCACATGACTCACTTCATACGAGTAGGTGAAGACCGAGATTAAAGTTTATCATCTGTACTTAAAATTCATCAACTTCGGCTGATCAAAATTTATACACATTCTTCAGGAGATCGGTTTTGAAAAATGTCCCAAAGTGCTATTTGTTAGTAAGAACTATATTTATGAAATATATAAAATTCTGAAATATATTTATTTTTAGTTATTTTTTCAGTCTTTTCAGGGAACAAAGACACTTGATCATGGCGTATTCTTTATCCAGCAAAATGTCTGATATTTTATTTTCAGTTCAATGGAGTGTGTAGCTGCCACAAGCTGAGAGAGAGAGAGAGAGAGAGAGAGAGAGAGAGAGAGAGAGAGAGAGAGAAGGAAGGAATGAAGGAAGGAAGGCAGGAATAATCCTGATTGGTTGGATCTTGGTGCTCCATATCATTTGTTTCAACAGAATCATCTACAGAGTTTCTCCTCAGAGCAGATATTTTATTAAAGTTTCTGCAGTGCGATTAGGGAACGATGAGAAATATAAAAAAGTCTAAAATAAAATTCTGATGAATGTAACTGTAATGCAATATGCCATATCCTGCTACTAATTCTTAGATTCCTAATCCCAAAAAATGTTTCTAACAAATGTGAATACTGTTATTCAGCTGTGTAATATGACCACATTTATTCCCAAGTACATTCTTGGTCAGACTCAATTAAGAGAGAAGCTTCAGACAGATAGACAGATACGGGAATGGGAGAAAAAATGAAAGAGAAACATAGAGGGGGGGGAGAGAGAGAGGGAGAGAGAGAGAGGGAGAGAGAAGCTGGTGATGAAAATAATGACTCGGTTCCAACCCAGGCACCGAGAGGATAAAGGCTCGCTACTAGTCAAACAGGCAGGCATGCAGATGGACAGATGAGGCACTGTAGAAGTTACATCATAAAAATCAGGACAAGAAAGCAAAGAGCGAGCGAGAGAGAGAGTGATAGAGAGAGAGAGGAAGTGAGAGAGAATGTGAGTGCCAAAAGAGCAAGAGCGAAAGACAGAGAGAGGAGAGAAATGACAAGATGAGGCTCGAACCCCAGCAGATGAAGCGAGTGGGGAGTGGGAGGGAGATTGAAAGATGGAGAGATGGATAGAGGGTGGAGTGGAGGGTGAGAGAGAGAGAGAGAGAGAGAGTGAGAGAGTGAGAGTGAGTGAGTGAGTAGGCCCACCTCATTAGCTCGGCTCGTTTGATTATGTAAGCGCCTGATGCCCTGGCATGCTTCCTATTTTTAGTCTCTCCCACCTCCCATCATCAGCCCTATTAGTTCTTTTAGACTTTACTACATCATCATAATTATGTAATACACAACACACACACACACACACACACACACACACACTTAGACAGAAAGATGCAGAGACACACAGAGTGGCCTCAAAGGCTTTTCGCATGCTAATGATAAGAACTATGCAACAAAATGTGATAGCATTCACACACACACACACAAACAGTCAGAGAAGTCTGGAAGTGATTTGTGCACTAATTACTCAGAGACAGACACATGTAACAGGAAGAAGAAGAAAAATGTTTCGCTATGTTTTGGAGCGAGAAGAAGAAGCAAAATTCCAAAAGCTAGAAAATGGCTCCTTTTTTTTTTTTTCTGCTTCCAGGAAATTTCTTCCACAGGGCACCCTAGCCTGACATCAGACACTTTAGAAATCTTCAGAGATGTTAACAGAGCAGCACCATTTTAACTGCCTACCCCAACAGATGATAAAACTAACTCTTTCACCTCTTTCCACTAATTAATTTGTACAACAATGAATGGAAATGAACTGAAATGTGGTAAATATTATAAGAAATAATACATAAAGAATATCCATGAACTATGGTGGCAGATGGTGGTAGATTTTCCCATCCAAAAAGGATGGATATGGTGGTGGTGAATACATATTTGAAGAAGAAGGAGGAGCACAGGGTGACGTATAAGAGTGGAGGAAGGTGCACGCAGGTGGATGATGTCCTCTGCAGGAGATGCAAACTGAAAGAGGTCAGACAGCATTGGTGGCTAGACAGCATTGGTTAGTGGTTTGTAGGATGACTTTGGAGGTGAAGAAGAGGAAAAGAGTGAGGAGTGAACCAAGGATCAGATGGTGTAAGTTGAAGGAGGATGATGTGAAATTCAGAAAGGAGGTGAGACAGGTGCTGGGTGGTGGTGAAGAATTGCTGGATGACTGGGCAATTACTGCAGAAGTGGTGAGGGAGATAGCTAGGAAGGTACTTGGTGTGGTATCTGGGCAGAGGAAGGAAGACAAATAGACTTGGTGCTGGGATGAGGAAGTACAGGAAAGAATAAGGAGGAAAAAGAATTAGAATTGTCAGAGAGAGGAAGAAAGTAGACAGGTGTACAAGGAGATGCGCCACAAGGTGAAGAAAGAGGTGATGGAGGCTAAGGAAAAAGCGTATGACGAGTTGTATGAGAAGTTGGACACTAAAGGGCGTTTCGGATGGGACTAGTTTTATATGGGGAGGGGGAGTAATGTAATGATTACCAGAGCTTCTCGGTGATTTTAATCCCGCGCAAACTGGTCATGTCAGTTATTTTTCCGGACTTTTTCCCAGACTGCACGTGCCCGTGCCGGTAAAGATTGCAGCTTCTTTTACCTTCTATAAAATGGCCTCTAAAAATAACCCCAGGTTAAACTAATCCCGTGCGAAGTGACCTCTGGGTAAATATTATGTCAATTCCTGTGGGAAATGCATTTTCCCGGTATTTTTGCAAGTATGGAGGCACTTGAGGATGTGGTTTTCTTTCGTTTTAAACTCAATCCATGGTGTGGTAGTTGATTCGATCTCGACGTTTAATCCAGTCAGTTTCAGCTCTTGTCTGGTTGTGGCTTTTCTTTTGCTTCGTCAGTGCAAAGCGCAGCACTGAGATGCAGCACCATGTTACGTATGACGCATGGGGCTCCTGTGATGGGTGGTCAGCAGGTAAATGAAGACACGCCCATCTCGGCAATTTCTACAGAAATCGCTTATCCCGTGCGAATTGACGATAAATATCAGAGACATCCGTAGTAACAATTACTTTACAGCCTTACTTCCTGAAAATGAATCCCGTCCGAATAGAGCTTTAGGAAGGAGAAAAGGAATTGTACTGATTGGTCATACAGAGGGACTGAGCTGGGAAGGATGTGCTGCAGGTTAGGATGATGAAGGATGCAGTTGCAAACGTGCTGACGAGTGAGGAGAGTGTGTTGGGAAATGGATGGAGTACTTTGAGGAGATGATTAATGAAGAAAATGAGAGAGAGAGAGAGAGAGAGAGAGAGAGAGAGAGAGAAGGTTGGGTGATGTGGAGATTTTTTTTTTATTTAGCCAGGAAAGTTACCCATTGAGATACAAGATCTCTTCTTCCAGGGAGTTCTGGTCAGACCTGGGATGGTGAATCAGGAACTGCGGGGGATTAGTAAGGATGACGTGAGGACATCTATGAAGAGGATGAAGAGTGAAAAAGTGGTTGGTCCAGATGAGATGATTAAGAGGGACGGCAGTGGAGTTTTTATCCAGATTGTATACAAAATCTTGGAAAGTCAGAGGATGCCTGAGGAGTGGAGAAGAAGTGTATTGGTACTGTGCAGAGGTGCAGTAACTACAGAGGCATAAATTTGATCAGTCACACCATGAAGTTATGGGAAAGAGTAGTGGGAGCTAGGCTGAGAGCAGAGGTGATGATCTGTGAACAGCAATATGGGTTCATGTCAGGAAAGAGCACTACAGATGTGATGTTTGCTTTGAGAGTGTTGATGGAGAAGTATAGAGAAGGCCAGTAGGAGTTGCATTGCGTGTTTGTGGATTTAGAGAAAGCGTATGACAGGGTGCCCAGAGAGGAGTTGTGGTACTGTATGAGGACATTGTGACAGCGGTGTGGTGTGCGGTAGAAACGACAGACTGGTTCAAGGTGGAGGTGGGATTGCATCAAGGTTCAGCTCGTAGCCCTTTCTTGTTTGCAATGGTGATTGACAGGTTGATGGATGAGATCAGACAGGAGTCAACATAGACTATGATGTTCACATATGACAGTGTAATCTGTAGTGAGAGTAGGGAACAGGTTGAGATGAGCTTGGAGAGGTGGAAGTAAGGGGAGAAGGGGAATGAAAGTCAGTAGGAGCAAGACGGAGTACATGAGCGTGAATGAGAGGGAGGGCGATGAAATGGTGAGGTCGCAAGGAGTAGAGGTGGTGAAGGTGGGTGAGTTTAAATACTTGGGGTCAACTGTCTAAAGTGATGGAGAGTGTGGTAAAGAAGTCAAGAAGAGAGTGCAGGCAGGGTTGAATGGGTGGAGAAGAATAGGAGGAGCGATTTGTGATAGAAGGGTATTTGCAAGAGTGAAAGGGAAAGTTTACAAGATGGAAGTGAGACTAGCTATGTTCTATGGTTTGGAGGTGGTGGCACTGACACAAAAACAGGAGGCGGAGCTGGAAGTGTCAAAGTTGAAGATGCTGTGATTTTTGTTGGGAGTGATGAGGATGGACAGGATTAAAAACAGGTAGGACAGTTTGGAGACAAAGAGAGAGGCATTTTTTTTTTTTTTTTTATTGAAGCAAAAAAAGTTGCCAAACACCTATCACCAATGTGAAAAACTAATTGCCCCCTTAAACTTAAAATCTGGTTGTGCTACCTTTAGCAGCAATAACTGCAACCAAACGCTTCTGATAACTGGAGATCAGTCTTTCACTTACTTCTAGGACTAGGACTTACTCCTATGCTTTGGATCATTGTACTGCTGCATAATCCAGTTGCGCTTGAGTTTCAACTTACCAGAAGACCAGATATTCTTCTTTAGGATTTTCTGGTAGAGAACATAATTCATGTTTCCCTCAATTATTGCAAGTTGCCCAGGCACTTAAGCAGCAAAGCATCCCTACACCATCACACTGCCAACAGTGGAATTCTGTGTTTGGTTTTCGCCAGATGTAACGGGACCCCTGTCTCAACTCATCAATCCACAGAACATTCTCCCAAAAGGGTTTGAGGATCATCAAGGTGTGTTTTGGCAAAATTCAGATGAGTCTTAATGTTCTTCTGGGTTAGCAGTGGTTTTCGCCTCACCACTTCCATAGATGCCGTTTTTGCCCGGTGTCTATCTGATAGTGGAGTCATGAACAGTGACCTTTATTGATGCAAGAGAGGCCTGTAGGTCCTTTGATGTTGTCCTTGTCTCTTTTGTGACTTCCTGGATGAGTCACTGTTGTGCTCTTGGAGGAATTTTGGAAGGTCGGCCACTTCTGGGAAGGTTCACTACTGTGTCGAGTTTTTCCATTTGGAGATAATGGCTCTCGCTGTGGTTCTTTGGAGTCCCAGAGCCTTTGGAATAGCTTTGTAACCCTCTCAGACTGATGTATTCAATCACCTTCTTCCTCATAATTTCTGGAATTTCTTTCAACTTTGGCATAGTGTGTTACTGGCTAAGACCTTTTAACCAACTTCATGCTGTTGAAAAAGTTCTATTTAAGTGTTGATTTGATTGAACATGGTTTGCAGTAATCAGACCTGGTTGCGTCTAGTCCAACTGAACCCCATTATGAATGCGGTTTCATAGATTTGAGGAATTAGTAACTACGGGGGAAAATACATTTTCACACAGGCCCAGTTTCTACTGGATAACTTTTTTGCTTCAATAAATAATCATTTAAAAAAGTGTATTTTGTGTTTACTCAGGTTGCCTTTGTTTTATCTTAGATTTTGTTTTAATTTCTGAAACAATTTAGTATGAGAGATACACAGAAATAGAAGAAATCAGAATGGGGCAAATACTTTTTCACAGCACTGTAACTTGGTTAGATTTTCAAATTTTAGACTATTTAAAATTATGTAATAAACAACAATGCTAAAATATAGGGTGTTCGTATCTTTTGACTGGCACTGTATATACAACAAACTGGCTAAACCTATACTGAAATCTACACATTACAGATATTTATATAGATTCATATATAGTGGCATTTTTCTGTAGAATCTCACGTTTTGAACCAAATGAAGTGCCTTTCTCCCAGTAGAAAAACAATCCTGATTTAGATTATAGCCTGTGGTCCATCTGAGGTCTAGGGTGTGAAGTCCAGGCTTTCTCTTTCTAATGGTTACCAGTGTAGAACCCTTCTGGGCTAGACTCTCAGCCCACCATTTACCCACATCAGGAGAAAAATGCAGCGAGGCAGCTGCAGTCCTGTGGGACACAACACTCTACAGCACTTGGGCAAAGAAAAAATCGAAGGGAAAAAAAAAAGCGCTACAGGGGCGGCTGTATGCATATATGTATGTATGTGTGTGTGGGAGTGAAGGAGAGTGGCTTCTATACTGTAGGGTGTAATGTAACAACATGACCTGAGCTTCTGTATGCATATGGAAGTTGAAAACAGCTGGAGGTGACACCGCTGAGCTATTTGCAGAATTGCTCCGTAAGGAAAATAAAAAATTTGACTTGGAATAACATTATGTTTAAGGGCTTTGGGGGACAACAGAGTTAGAAAATTCACCAGCGAGACAGTAAAACTAATAATAACAGCAACAAAACCAGGTGAAATTGTGTATTTGTTTAGTTTGTTGCATGAGCAACTTACTTGAAAAAAAAACAAAAAAAAAAAACAAGCAGCACACTAGAAGCACGGTTTGTGCATCTTTTCTAAACCTTTAAAGATGGATCATTTAACCTCAATGTAGATAAAATGGAAGAAACTGAAGAAAAAGCCAAACATATAAGTGAAAGGAGCTCCTGATTCGAAACACTTCAAGACGTTGTTAGCTAACCAGCTGACATTACGTTAGCTGTCCATTTGTTACATTGTCTCTGTAGGCACGTTGTTTAATCATTTCTAGCATAACTTGCAATATGCTTACAGAAAGTGTGTTCCGGAACCTCACTACTACCATCACAGCCTTTTATTCTTTAGTTGAACCGATATGCATAACGATGTTAAGCAAGCAGGTACGTGTGCGATGTTGAAATCTGAATTGTGATTGGTCAGATTCATTTATTATAAAAAGCAGATCAATATGTTGTTGCTTCTATAGCAATTTCTCATTCACAGGTACATCGCTCTATTCAACCCCGTATCATGATGTTGCCACCCCCGTGCTTCACTGTGGCTGTGGTGCTCTTCGCACAAAACTTTCTTTCTCCAAACATGACTGGCTGGATTATCGCCAAAGAGTTTTTTTTGTTGTTGTTGTTTTTTTTTTTTAAATTTCCGTTTCCTCTGACCAGAGGATACTGTTTCAAAAGCACAGGAGTTTTGCGTGAGGTGTAGGAACGGAGATGATTGCAGTTCTCCGTGTAACTGCTGTTCCTGCTGCTTTCAGGTTGTCCTGCAACTCTTTTTGAGTGACTGCTGGCTTCTCTCTTATCTTCCTTATCATTACTCATTCAAGTCTCCTTCACTGAACAGTTGATCACTTCAGTTTGATACGACAGACTTAAAGCTAAAAATCTAAATGATGCTTATACTCAAGTTCCTGGTAGGACAATTAGCACTATTTGACTCTATAGTATATAGTTATAAACGATCATTGATTTATAATCGTGCTATTCGGGTGTCGCTCAGACGAGGACAGATTCCATTTTGAGTCTGGCTCCCCTCAAGGTTTCTTCCTCACGCTGTCTCAAGGATTTAAAAAAAAATAAAAAATTTTTTTTTAAACTGTTTATGAATACATACATTTTTGCTCATACAAGACATTATGTATATTTGAAATTGATATACCCACTGGATGGTATATTAAATAACAACAAGTGTTTGAAAACTTATTTCTCCTCACTGTATAATGGCTCGACATGACTCTATAATCAACCCATTCCAATGAAACTATTTTTTTTGTTTACTCAACTTTGCAAATGATGCAGAAGGGATCATCAAAATGTGCATAGCGAAGTACAAATGACCTCAATGTACCTACAATGCAGAAGTATTACAGCGTGGAAAATGGCAGGTACCTGTAATATCTGGAGAGGCAGGATTCTGCGAGGTGATAGTAACACCACTAATGTGACGAAGCAGCTGAAAGGAAAGAATTCACAGGAACACAGCAAATTCGCACAGGTCACACACACCTGCATACAAAGCCGCAAACACTGAACACAACTTTCAAACTATGGCAGGAACAGTTCCCTAAGACAGGGGAAAAGGTAAGATCTCTGTCAGGGTAATATCTCAAGAACATCTCATATCGTGAGACTTTGTAGCTGTGCTTGAAAGTCTTACCACCTCAAGAAGCTTCATTACCAAAAGTTATACTTGTTCATTTGGTACAAGCACAAGGAATTCAGTTTATTCAAATGTATAATGATCAAAATGTATAGAATTTACTTTAACAAGTGTGAACTGTATGTGTAACGTACTGTAAATGGGAGAGGAGAATGGTATATTTTGTTAAAACCTATAAGAAAAAAATGAAAGGAAATCTTCATTAATAATACACAAACCCCTCCAAAACTATTGGAACAGCAAGGCCAATTCTTCTTCTTTTTTTCTTTTTTTTTTGCTGTAGACTGGACATTTGGGTTTGAGATCAAAAGATGAATATGAGAAGAGAGCTTAGAATTTCAGCTTTTATTCCCTAGCATTTACATCTAGATGTGTTAAACAACATAAAACATAGAACCTTTTGCATCAGACCACCCAATTTTTAGGCGAGCAAAAATATCGGAACACACAGTGACAGGTGTTTCTTGTTACCCAGGTGTGTCCTGTTAGATCGATTGTTCAAACCATAAACAGCTCTGAACATCTTCTCTTAGATTTAGCCTTCAGTTTCACCTGTGAAGACTGCATTTGTTAAAAAGGATAAGCCTACATGAAGATCAGAGAGCTGTCTATGGGAGAAAAGCAATAGTTCCAATAGTTTCAGAGGGGACTGTATACGTTTATTTTAATAATGTGCCCCCCCCCCCCCACAAACACTATTTTAAGGAACACAAGGGGTTAAATGCAGGGTCCTGTTCTTTGCAAATTAGGTGTATTCACTTTATTCATGTTGAACTGCATAAATAAACATCTGCTAGATGAAGATGTTTAATTATTGGATCCTAAGCTGTCATAACATGCAATAAACACTTGTTATACAAACTTTTGAGCATAAATTAATAAACAACCTGCCCAGGTTAGACCTTTAGGTTCTAGGAAGCATCATGTGACTTCGGTGTATGGCTTTTAAGAGCCAGAAAAGCTGAATAAGTCACTTATAACCTATAAAATACTGACATCATAATATTCCTGGTATTTTATTTCTGTGTGGTTTTCCATTCTTGCAATGTTTCCAATCAATAACCACTTGTTACACCTTTTTTATTTTTTCAAAATACTTCATAAACATCTCAGGCTCAAGCCTAATTTGGCTGCGTTTAGTGCGAAATACTTCATTTCAACGTACTAACAAAAACTAAATAAAATACACGACAGAGGAATAAAAAGCTTTTATTTGTTTAACATTGATCGACAGGCTTTTCCAACAGGACGAAAATCAGAGCCGTGCCAAGCCATAAATCATGGTCTGAAATTACTGCCATGGTGCTCGGTCACAAATATAAACCATAGGAAGAAAACATTGTTAGAAATGACATTTCAAATGAATCAAATTAAACTGCAGTGAGTGAGAGACTGAGACTGATGTCCAAACCACCTCTGGATGCCCTTGAGCCTTAACGTCCTTTAGAGAATAATAATTATAAAGACACATAAAATGTGTGTAAGACATGGCAATACTGCATTTACAGTCATCTTGAAATGGTTTGGTTTATTTAGTATTCAATTCGGATGATATAGAAGAAATGTCTTGGCATAGCAAACAGTTTTTCGCTACCCATCACACCGTAAAAATAAGATTCCATCCAGATTCTTGGACAACGTCAAGCCCGCAAAAAGCGATGCGAGATTAGAGATTAAGGCACAGCGAAAGATTTAAAAAAACAAACAAACAAAAAACAAACAAACAGACCAACAAATCATCAGATCAATTGTGTGAACTCAACGTCAACACGTGGGAGTGCCTTTAAACTTGAAAATTTACATAGCTACGTCATTTCAAACATTTATATAACACATATACTTGTATTCAGTTTGAACGCACACTTTAATTAAATAATATAAAATATTATTGTACACCCATGCATTAAATCCAAGCTACTTAAAAACCGCAAAAACATGCACCAAAAAAAAAACCAAAAAAACCTTGAAACACATAATATGTACAGGTTTGAACTCGTGAACCTTTGCTTTTCCGGCTTATGCTTTTAAGACGACATACAGGTCGGAGGAACGTTAAAATCTGCCACGTCTACCCTCGATGGGTCACTCGTATTGCAGACGGAGAAACAAAACGTGGAAGTAAGCTGGGGAAGCGATCACGGCCACACCATGGATACCATGTATATTAAACTCCCGTTTATTTCTTTTTTTTTCTTTCTTTCATTTTTTAGCTTAGTCCATTTGTTGCAGGATTTCCACATAATTCTGAGGGATGAGGCCTCGTTTGCCCTCCAGCTCTCCTTCCAACCAGCCGGGTTCTCGGGACGGAGTCACTGCGAGAAGCACAGAGCAAGTCACACACTCTGAACACGTTAGAAGATGAATGAAGTGCATGATCACTGTGTAACGGATGGGTATTAATTTAAAGCAATGGCCCAGGTCCAAAAAAAAAACCCACCATTTTCCTCATTAAAGAAGAGATTGAACATATCTTGGCTGACTGACTACATTAGATTGACTGACCATGTGTGTCCATATGTTGTTGTTGTTTTTTTTTTTTTTTTTTTTTTTTACTCTTTAGAGGAGTTTACAGGAGAGACCGTCTCTGCATGGAATGTTAACAGCAGCCATAAGAGCGGAGAAAGACTGAGAAAGGAGTGAGGCATGATGCAGTCAAACATGCGCTAAAGACAGAGAAGCCCTATTCGGGCTGGATTAGTTTTACACGGGGAGGTGGAGTGATGTAACTTATCAGAGTAGTTGTATGATTTTAGGCCATTTCCATATGTATACGAAAGGTTAGGTTAGGTTGTTAGGTCAAACACCTCAACAATAACATTAAGAGCATGGTTAAGAGCAAGAACAAAAAAAGAGCAAGAATTAAGAGCAAGAACAAAAAAAAAAAAAGAAGAAGAAAAATGAGAAGAGTATTCATATGTGTGGACTGACAATGAGGTGAAACTGCTTAAGAATTCTTAAGAATGTTGTTGTTTTTTTGTTCCTAAGACAAAACTTAAGAAAAATTCAAATTCTTGAAAAGAATGTTCTTAAAAATCCTCGTAAATAACTTCTTAAAGTTACGATAACCGCCAACTTGTCGTAGATCCCCAAAGGGTACGATTTTTAACGAATTTATTGGATTGTTTTAAATATTAAACGTTACAAAATGATAAAACTTGTAACATATAATAAATAATGTATAACTACTACAATATTTTAGCTCTTGCCTACTGAAGGTTTTGTTTCTTTTCTTCTCCATGTCAAATTAGCAGAATTATTTCCACTTTCCAGCAAATAAATACTCCTATGATGGTTAATGTCGTTAAACGGACACATCTCACGTGCTTTATATTCGTATAAATGATCAGGAGGTGATTGCTACTTAAAAAATTTTTAAAAAAAGGATAATAAATTCATGCATTTAAAATTTGGCAGAATTGAATTTGTTGTATCTATAAAAAAAAATTGATATGTTCTTAAGAAAATATCGGAGATATTTCAAGAATTGTACTTAGGAACATTCTTAAGAACTTCTTAGAATTTATCTTAACTTCTTTCTTAAGATCTTCATGAATCCGGCCCCAGGTTTTGTTAAAAATCTAAATCTTTCTCATTTCTGAGTACATATTTGTGTGGGCGGGACTTCAGCTTTATTCGACAGGATTTGACTGGCTTGTGCAAAGTGGGAGTTACAAAACATACATGGAGACTATAGCCTGCAGTCGACTGTGGAAAACCATTTGCCACATTCCGACGCCACTTGAGGGGACGGAGACGGATAAAATCCTGCAAATGCAGGAGGCAGAAATGGAAGAATGGAAGACAGAAGTTTCATCTGAGTTGTGAGGCTGGATTTGCTTCAGCCTGTATGTCCAGTCAAATGCCGAGGGCAACTTTTGCACTCGACCCAAAGATTTGTCTTAGGTTTGTCTCAAGCAACTCAGTGGGGGAAGGGAAATGAAACATGCATTAAAACGATTGGTTATTTTATATATATATATATATATATATATATATATATATATATATATTGTCCTGCCCACAAGTGTACAATGACATAATGCAATTTAGTGTCATTTAAGCGATTTGTACATATGAATCAAGCACAATCTGACCAAGGACACAATGTTCGCCAGCCACATGTGGCTGTGGTTCAGCAGAGAGAATTCATTTTCATGTTGTAATGGTTGGTCTACAAAATGAAAGTGCTGCACAAAATCAGGTTGACCTAATCCTAATTTCTACATTATATCGATTTGTCGAGTGTATCGACAGATATGTAGATAAATATTTATTCAGCATTCATTCGACTCACATACTGGTGCATCGCTATTACCGTTACGATAACCAGGATCGATATTAGGCCAATTCCAAGAAAGAAAGAAAAAAATGTTGATTGGATAGTGGAGGGAAAAAAAAGAAGGAAAAAAAAAAAAAAACAGATTCAATCCTGTAACAAAAGGAATGTGGAACTGAATTTGATTATGTAAAAATATAACAAAGACTTGATTGTATTTTGGTTAGGATTGATTTTTATTATATGCAAACTTACTATATATATTTTATTTAAAAAATAAAAAAAAAAGTTTTAAGCACTTCACTTAAAAATTTGAGGAGAAAAAAAATCATGATTACAAACGAGATTACACAACAGCAAAGCTTTTTTTATTTAGTTAAACTTTTTCATATCTATCTAGCTTTAATTTGCCTTAATTTTTTAATTACAGCCTTTAATCTGTTGGGATATGTCTCTAATAACTTTGCACATCTAGGCTTTGCAATATTTGCCCATTCTTCTTTGCAGACTGCTCAAGTTCAGTTAAATTTGATGGTGACCGTTTGTGGACTGCAGTCTTCAAGTCATTCCACAGATTTGCACATCTTTTTTCTTGCAGCCCCCCCATACAGTCCACATTTCTGGAGAATTTGTGATATTGTTGTCACATGCACACAATGACCACTCTTTGTCATAAATTCCTGCAACTGCTTCAGAGTTGCTGTAGGCCTCTTGGTAGCCTCTCTGACCAGTTTCCTCCTGGCTCTTTCATCCAGTTTGGAGCGATATCCTGATCCAGGGAGGGTCTGTGTTGTACCAAATACCTTCCACTTCATAATAATAGACTTCACTGTGCTTCTAGGCATTGAAAGCCTTTGAATTTTTTTTGTATCCATCTCCTGACTTGGGCCTGTCCACAACTTTATCCTGGAGATCTTTTGACAGTGCCTTGCTACCCATAGTTGATTGTTTGCTTCAGTTGCACTACAAAATGCTCCAGGAAAGCTCTTTTCATGCTGAGCTAATCAAAATGACCACAGCTGAAAGTCAAATGGCTTTGTGTGCCATTGAGAAGGTGATTAGTTACACATTATTGAGTTTACAAGTCATTTTTAGGAGGGAGGGGGGGATCGTTTTTCCAACTCAGTGATTCTGGTTTTTAATTTAAAAAAAAAAAAAAAAAAAAATCAGACATGTTGGTGTTATATCTTTCACTTGGATGTTATAAGTTGCACTGAGTAAATACAGCTGGATGAAACAAAAACTGTGTCCATCTTCATTTCAGGCTGAAAAGCAACAAAATGTGATTATTTTAAAGGGGGCTGATTCTTTTCTATACCCACTGTAGATAGATATATAGATAAATAGATAGATATAGGCTGATGCTCAAGGTTTCAGAAAAGAAGAAAAGAAAAGATCATGCTATGTCTATTTAAAAGCAGCACAAAGTGAAATCTGTAATGAGTAGAAGGAAGGTGTGAGTGTTGTTAGAAAAGAAAAGCTTTATACTCTTTATAAAGAGGAGATGAAATAGCAAAATTGAACCCACGTCTATTCTGATGATACGTTTGATCACAACTAAGCGCGGGAGCCTTTAGTCTTGTGTAATTGTTGTATTTAAATGGGTTTCTTCTGGGACAGCTCCACAGCCTCTTAAACTAGAGCCAACGGCTTATCGGCCATCACCTCAGTAATGGAATATTAACGTTGGGAATTAAAAATGTCCAAATCTACACTCGGGACTGTGCAGTAGTAGTGCGTTTGCGAGCTCAGAAAGTTGAGGGAAGAGCTTGAGCTGCTGTGATAAAGCCTGTAAAAACAATAGCACTGCTAGTCCGAGCCAGAGACCTCATTTCCTCTCTGCATGATTATAACTTTGCCTTGTCCTCTGAGGACTGATTCAGCAGGACCGACTCTCTCTCTCTCTCTCTCTCTCTCTCTGTCTATCTCTTTCTCTCTTCATCCCCTCCCCCCTCCCCCCTTGTTTCCGTGGTGATATGAGATCAGATTTTGGGTCCTACCGAATCCAATATCCCGGCGTTTTCGGGTGAATGACCGGGACGGCTGATAACACTCCCACTTACCAGCGTGGAAGATTGCTCCGACCTGGAAGGAGAGTTCGGAATCGTGCTCGGCTTCGCAGGGGTACACAGCCTTGGCTTTCATGAGGGTGACACTGAAAAATGGAGGCAATCAGTTAGCACCCTGCTCTGCTCGTCAGAAGAAAAAAAAAAAAAAAAAAAAAGGTGAGGGGGGCTTAGGATTAGGACATGGCTTTTCAATCTGGCAACCGCTCAGACAGGGTTCAGACAGAAAAGAGGGCGTGGCCATATTTACAAAGTACAAAGTGGAACAAGTCAACTGAAGTACAACTGCAGTTTAAATACAGTTTGTTCTTTTGGAATGAAACTGGAGTGAAATCTTTAAAATGAAGTCAGCTGGACTTCAACTTTTGATTTTGTACTCAAATGTACACACCAGTAACACGAACATCCCTGACCGTGGCGAAGATGAAAATGGCGATGATGATGGTGATTAGTGATGATGGTCCAATACAGCTACACACTGCTTTACAGAGAAATGCTTTCATTAAAAACGTGTACAAATGTTCAGTTAGGCGACTGTTAACAGTTGTGTATTAATTTTTTAATAAAGTTTTGCTGCTAGTTTACAGCTGCTCACGTTTCATACGTCTGTTGATATCTTAATATGCCGAAGGTAAAGGTCCGGCTTCCACATTATAACGTGTAAAGAAACTGTCACGTTGAAAATCAGATCGCTTAAATATTAACCCTTTCATGTACAGTGTCCACGCTTACGTCTGTTATTAAGAATAAATGAAATTATGTAGTGATGTAAATCATCAAATCACTTGAATTGAACCTTAAATCATACTTAGTGCAGCATGTCTCTCTATATCTTTATAAACTTTGTACACAAAAACAATACTATAAACAGTGGACACAAAAAGTCTACACACCCCTTTTAAAAGTGCAGTTTTTTGTGACGTACAAAAAAAAAAAAAAAAAAAAAAAAAAAAAAGTGAAACCAAGATAAATCGATCAGACCTTTTCTACCTTTCCAGCTATACTGTAGGAGTTTCTTGACATCTTCTTGGTTTCATCCGTGGATGAAAAAAAACATGTACGGGACCTTGTTTTGTGGAAATGTATAGATCAGGAGAGGGGTACAAAAGAATTTCGGACATTTTGGATTTATCTTGGTTTCAACTGTCTACATCACAAAAATCTAACAATTTTAACAGGGGTGTGTAGACTTTGGGTGCGTCTCAATCAGCTCTCTAGCTCCCTAGGTGGTGAATCAGTATATGGTATACATGAGTTGGGGCACTTGTAAGGACCCTGGCTCTCTACACATTGGGACACTGATGACTCAATTTCCATGGACATGACCACGTATTCGCGTTGTAAAACGTCACCACCGGCATTTATCAACAACAGGCAGGACCGAGATCTTCTGACATTATATGCTATATAAATCTAGCTAGTGGATTTTTTCAAAATCATTAAACACCTAAAAGTCATTAGACTCAAACAAACCGTAAATAGAATCGTCAAATAAAGTTAAAAATCGCTAACGTATGTAATCATTTGAGATCTACAACAACCACGATAACAAGCCCCTTACATTTTTAGACGAAGTTTGCTGAGGGTTCGTCCGCCATTTTTTTCCGAGCTGAGAGGCTTCAGAAAACATGACGTCATTTCCAGTAAGGGAACATAGTGAGCATCGATGCTCCCCGGTTTTTGCGGTGCACTGTGTTTTTTTTTTTTTTTAGGGAGCAAACGGTCTGGTGCACTGAAAGGATTTCGCGATTGAAATCCTCTTTTAACTGTGATCCTGTCGGAACAAGTGTATTGATGAATAATTTATTGCAATCACAATGGTTAATAATCACTCATCACTACTCTCATGTCATTAAGGAGGAATTCTGCTTCACTTTGCTGATGTTTGAGGAATTTTTTTTTTTTTTTTTAAAAGCACAGACCAGGATTGATGGCTGAACTTTGACTTGTCCGTTCCATCGCCATGATTCGTTTCTCTTTTCAGACTAACCCGGCTTGTGTTTCTGTTTCTCCTGCTGAGAGAAGAGCAGCGCCGAACGCAATGCACCTGGCAACCGGATAAATATTTCACACATGGCCTCGGAGCAACAGCGGTGTGTTTTAGACAGGGCTGCAGTCAAAACACAGCAAGCAGACAGATACACACACACACACACACACACACACACGCAAGTTTTCCATGGACCTGAAGGAAATTTCTCCAGCTCTAAAACAAGAGAGCTCTTTTTAAAAAATTTTTTCATTTTTTTGATGTGATGCCTCTTTTTTTGGGACTTTGCGTGCAGGATCGCATTAAAGGATTATGAACCGAATGAAATTTGTCCAGCTGCTGTTCAGCATCAGTCAGTCGAGGTGGAAAGTGGATGCAACTTCACTTCTGGAGGATCACCGTAATAACTTTAACATGTGTGTGTGTGTTTTTCATTAGGTGAGGGAGCGCTAAGATCGGGGAGATATGTGTGTGTGTCTAGGATGGAAAAGGAGCAGAAGTGAGTGTGAAGAGAGGGAGGCCAGAGAGAGTTGAATGTGCGAATGTGTGTGTGTGCGAGTGTGTGTGTGTGTGTGTGTGTGTGTGTGTGTGTGTGTGGGTGTGTAAGGAAGTGGATTAAACGAGTGTGAGAGATAGGATAGGAAAAAACGTGATCACGAATCTGAGCTCTAGTGCAAACTAAAAACGTCAGAACCAGTTTTACTGTTTAAATATGATATTAATTGATTATATTGATATTTATATTGATAAAAAAAAGAAAAAAAAAGTGGAAGGTTCTGCAGGAACGAGTGAAAGAAAAACGAAAATAAAAACACAATTTAAAGAAGTGGAATGAGTGAATGAAATTTCAAATAATAACATACAATAAATACATTTTTCAAAAGCAGACCGTTCTGGGGGAGAATGCGAATGAAGATGAAAATAAAAATACAATTGATAAAAAAGTGGCACAATCTGGAAGAACGAGTGAATGAACAATGAAATAAATAAATAAATAAATAAATAAATAAATAGTGGAAAGTTCTGTGGAATGAGTGAGTGAAATTTAAAATAAAAATACTATATATATATATATATATATTCAAAAAGTTTTGAGAGAATGAATACAATAAATTTAAAACGTAGAATGATCTGCGGAAGTGAAAGAAAGAAAATGAAAATTAAAGTACAACAAATAAAAGTAAAAAACTGGAAAAATGGGGGGATGTGTGAATAAAAAATAAAATAAAACTAGATTTTCTATAAACCTTTTAATGTTTAACTCCTAATAAATGTGTTTCTTAACATTATTATTATTATTATTATTATTATCATTATTATTTTGAGTGTACCTTTCGGCAGATTTGTCCATCTGTCCTCCGGTTGCTGCTGCGTGTGTGTCTGCAGGTTTAGTCTCAGGTGTTAAACATGTAGGAGTGGAGTTCATCCATGATGCCATGCCTGATCCCCCTCTGTGGAAAAAGAGAAAGACTTACAAACTCAGGGAGGGAGGAGAGAGAGAGAGAGAGAGAGAGAGAGAGAGAGAGAGAGAGTGTGTGTGTGAGGGGTAAACAGTGACAGCAAGACAACACTGAGTGCCCTCCACTAATATTGGCACCCTTGGTAAATATGATCAAAGAAGGCTGTGAAAAAATTTCTATATTGTTTAATCTTTTTTTTTTTTTTCAAAAAATACACAAAAATGGGTATAAATATGAGGTAACACACAGGCCAAATTCCCTTAGTCATTCATAACAATGGGTAAGACCAAGGACTATAGCTGTGATATGCGGCGAAAGGTTGTTGAGCTTCACAAAATGGGAAGTGGCTATAAGAAAATAGCACAAGCTTTGAAAACGCCCATTTCCACCATCAGGACAATAATTAAGTCAACTGGAAACGTTATGAATCAACCTGGAGTTGGCCGTTTGTCTATATTGTCTCAACCCTGTATTTCTGAACTCCTACTTCAGCAGGACAATAACTAACACACAGACACACGTCCTGTAAGCTGAAGTTTATAAATGAGGTATTGCTGCGCTGTCACTACGACAAAACTGATCAATCAGTTATCTTATCAATGCTGGAATTTCATTAAATAAATAAATAAGTAAATAAATAAATAACAAACAAACCAGCCAGCCACAAATGTGACTTCTTCATTCAGATTTACTGCATTTCACACACAACATGTCACACTGGACTACATGCTCTTATAGAGAGAAAGGGGCGGGGGGGGTGCAAAAAACAAACATGTACAGTACTGTGCAAGTCTTAGGCACCCTATTTATGTATTTATTTTAGTATATACTTTGTTATAGACTTTATATTTTATGACTTCTACATTATCGAGTCAGTACAAAACCATTTCCGATTTTGAAACATTAGTTTTCCAGAACCAAAAGAAATGTTACAGTCGTTAAAGAAAGCACCATGTTATGTAAGAGACACTTTTCAGACAAAAAAAACACAATGAAGGCTGCTGGGTTTTGCTGCAAAAATAAGAAGCGAGTGCGAAAGTCAAAGTGTCCAGAAGAACTGTGGCTGGTTCTGCAAGATGCTCAAAGAAGTTCATTTCCTTATAAAACTGCACTAATTGTACCAGAGACTACTATTTTTCATTTTAAAGCAAAAGGACATCACATCAAATATTGACTTTGTTTCATTTATTACAGTTTACTGCTCTTTATAGTATTTTATCAATGTAGAAACTTTGAATTTCACTATTCTGGAAGGCATCTTTAGTTTACAGCATTTCATTGCATGCGCCTAAAACTTTTGCACAGTACTGTATATAGGTTGTGTTTTGGTTGAGCATTAATGTCCCTTGTTATATTTTGTTAGAAGATTCCCATTCTTTCCCATTTTCCTGTTATATTGTGATTCTGATTTTCCTGTTAGATGATTCCTATTTCCCCAAGTTTCCTGTTTTATTGTGACCTTTTCCCCATATTTTCCTTTTATATGTTTAATCACAAGATAACTTTTTTATTCCCTTTGGTTGTTGAACCTACCTCAACCTGAACCAGGCAACTCTGGGGGGAAAAAACAAACAAACTAATAACTTTGATGCAAAATCTGCTCGTCCCAGCAACTGATGTACAGTATAATATTCATTTGTGTCAGTTAAACAATACTGTAGAAAAGAAACATAATGATGGTGAATAATTTGCCAGCTTCATGCTGCTTCTGTTTTGCGGCAGGCTGCATCACACCACACAGCTGTTAATGAACGCTTTTTTTCCCCCTCCTTAAAGACATACTGACTGTGTAAAATACATCTCATCCAGCTGAAGATGAAAATAGGACGAGTGCTGTGAACCGGGCCACAATAACCAGCAGTGGTAGCTCAGTGGTTAAGATGTTGGGCTACTGATCAGAAGGAGTTCAAATCCCAGCACTGCCAAGCTACCACTGTTGGGCCCTTGAGCAAGGCCCTTAACCCTCAATTGCTCAGATGTATAAATGAGATTAATGTAAGTCGCTCTGGATAAGGGCGTCTGCCAAATGCCATAAATGTAAATAACCTACTTCTATTTTTCTAATCTAACGCACGCACGCACACACACACACACACACACACACACACACACACACACACACACACACAGCAATTATACAATTATGTAACAGCAACACAAGGTCAGACAGAAAAAAAAAGAAGGCAACAGAATTCACAGACACATTAACTACATCTCTCTCTCTCTCTCTCTCTCTCTGAGGGAGTCGGCCTTCCTGTCAGAAACAGTGTGTGTAAGTCTGAAGGCTGTGCAGCATCACAGCCCTGACCACATAGGAAAATACAGAGTGGTAAGAGTCTCTCACACACACACACACGTTCCTAATGTTCATTAACACCTCATTCACTTTTTGCTATTACACCCTGCTAGCTATTATACACTAATAGCAGCACTAAGTGTTCATTTGAACTTTTTTCCTGAAATGCTCGAGAATTACAAAATCTAAAGTCTGAAAAGTTTGTGAAGTTTTATTTCATTGGAAAAAAATCAGGATCTATCTGGAAGGGAAGAAAAAAAAATAAATAAAAAATTCAATCCTTAAATACAAAGATTTAGGAGATTGTTGGAATTCTTGTTTTTTATTATTTTTTTTATTTAAATGTTATAAATTCTAATCGTCATTTATTTTTTCTTCTAATTTAACTTTTAATTTGTCCTATTTATTTATTTATTTATTTGAACAATGGATAAACTGTAGTAATTTTATCAAATAAAAATTAATAAATTTTAACTGCATATTACCCGTCACATTTTTCATTAAAAAAAATTGTACTTTAAACAAAATAAATAAATAAATAAAATAAAGAAGTCAGTAAACTGTTGTACTGATGTTGTTTTGATTTTTCTTTCTTTCTTCTTCTTTTTTTTTTCTAAAGGCTAAGATTTTATTTCTAATTATACTAAACTGTATATTGTCACCACATTCATACAGTTCTAAAATTAAAACTCATCAAAAACAGTCATTGGCATTGACTGAAGTTTTCAATCTTCTTTTTTTAAATATTTCTTTCAGCTTTTTTTTTTTTTAAATAAATTTTCTCCCTCTTACTACGAACTACAAGTGAGAATAACTATTAATACTACTAATACTACTATTACAGTAAAAATAAAAATAAAAATTGTTATGAGAAATGTACATTTTTTTTCCAATGATGTGTGTTGTGTGTAATATTTATTTTCTTGCACATTCTAAGCGGGTGAGTCGAATGCAGACCTTAAAATCAGTGGCTGCTCTCGCAACCCGAAGAATTTTTTTCCCCCTAGAGGAATCTGAAGAAGCGCTAGAAAACTTACAGTGATTTATTATCGGATTATGTAGAAAGCCGATATACTTCCATGACACCTGTTCGCAATGAAAACTATGCAAAATGAAGGTTTTTCATTTGACTCACTTGTGTATTTGCCGGTGCCAATAATACTGTAGGTAACTAGACAACCACGTTAGGCTGCAGCTCAAATGAGCAGATGCTGCTTCACAGCACGTGTCAGTATACAGTATATATCTCAACTGTTCACATTCCAGGAAATGCAGAAGATTCACAAAATTCAAATCACTCAGATCCAGCGTCAGAGAAGAACAGAGAAATAAGAACACTGCATCCTGATATAAAAATTATATCATTACAAACAGCGTTTTTGGTTGATTTTTTATTAAAGTTATTGTTTGTTTGTTTTTTTTGCGCTTGTTTGTATAAAGGTTGGAAATTATTTTGTTGCGGACTGTAGAAGTAACTTGTAGAGTGCGCGATGTGATGCTGTCCTTCATTAATTCACTGTGTGACAGATGCATTGTGGGAGAAAGTGAAAGTGAAGCATCCTTTTGTTTCTGCACAAGAGCGAGGGTGAGACAGTGATTGGGAGGGGGGGGGGATAAGAAGTGTCAGAGAAAGAAAGAAAGAAAGAGAAAGAAATATTTAGAGAAAGAAAGAGAGAGAGAGAGAAAGAGAGTGTAAACACATGGAGGTGTATAAAGTTTACAGAGAAAGTCTGAAATGAAGACACACAGATAAAGTCAGACAGCGACAAAGAGAGAGAGATAACACATATAGAGAGTGAAACTATGTGTGTGTGTGTGTGTGTGTGTGTGTGTGTGTGTGTGTGTGTGTGTGTATGAGGGGGTGATTTATTGCTCTGCAGCAGGGTGTTTGAATCCTCAGCTGCTGCACATCAGCATGAAGCTTCAGCAGCGCTGCAGTGCACCAAATCCACTCATTAACCACACACACACACACACACACACCTAAACTTATGTCTGCTGTACACTTGTATGCTTGGCACTTGGCAAAAACACACATGCATATGTCACAGTCTGCCACACTCTTCTTCTTCAACACACACACACACACACACACACACACACACACACACACACACACACACACACACACATACTCATTTGTTGTTTGTACACTTAGACACATGCTATTCACATAATGTACCCACATTATCAGGTTTGGGAAAAACACAGTAGACATACTGACCAACCCACACACACACACACACACACACACACACACACACACACACACACACACACACACACACAGCTTTAAAACTTCAGTATAGCACTTGTGGAAACACCCAGCTGCTCCACTCCACGCTGTACTCTACCTTGTGTAAATCAGAGCCTCGCCGTGCCTCGACCTCAACTTAAAACAAAGTGCAAAAAATGAAAATCCGATACAGTTGCCGCGGCAACTGGCAGAACCGAAGAGGAAAATATATATATATATATATATATATATATTTTTTTTACCTTAAATTGCTTTTACAATTACGACTAAGCCAAAGCGAGGGAAATTGCTCTCATTTCGAGGCTGTAAAAATAGCAGCCGTGCTGGAAACGTGTACACGAGGCCTTATTACGGCGATCCTTAACCACGGGCCCGATTTGAGGCCGGATTATAAAAGAGACTTAAATAAAAGATGCAGATGCAAAACACAAACCCGCTGCTGGAGGTACACAGGAAATGGGATATAGGTGCTATAATGGGATACATAGGATACAGATAAAGAGCTGTGGCTCATTAGTAAACACATCAGGTACAACTCTTAATGCTGTACGTGTGGTCACTTTACAACTAAAAACCTGCTGCTGAGTTCTGATTGGTCAGAACGTGTTGATTCATTTTCCAGAACAGCGGCTCGGACACTAGTTCCGGCTGTAATGCAAATCAGAGGTTTATATTAAATGCACATGCAATACATTCTTTTTTTTCTATAGTAACAGCTCATTCACGTGCATGGCAGACGCTCAACATAAATGGATTGAAAAAAAAAAGTGTAAAATGTTTATTTGGTATTTTGGAAGGAGTCTCCAGTGTCAGTGCTTTGTAACAGTCAGAGGTAAGATAAGACAAGATAAAACAAATTAAGACAAGACAGAATATATTACAAGATAAGAGAAGACAATATACGACAAGAAGAAACAGGATAAGACAAGACTAGATAGGACAAGACAAGGCAAGACAAGACAAGACTAGATAGGACAAAATAAGGCAAGAAGAGAAAAGACAAGACAAGACTGGATAAAATAAGACACAACAAGATAAGGCAGGGTAAGGATAAGACTACATAAGTTGAAATTAGATAAGACAAGACTAAATAAGAGAAGACACTACAAGATGAGACAAGACAAGATAAGACAACACAAAAGAAGATATAGGCTACATAAGGCAAGACAGGACAACATAAGATAAGACAAGACAAGACAGGACTACATAAGACAAGACAAGACTACATAAGATAAGACAAGACAGCATAAAATAAGATAAGATAAGAGAAGAGAAGACACGACTATATAAGACAAGACAAGACAACATAAATTAAGATAAGATAAGACAAGACAAGACAGGACTACATAAGACAAGACAAGACAGGACTACATAAGACAAGACAAGACAGGACTACATTAGACAAGACAAGACAGCATAAATTAAGATAAGACAAGACAGGACTACATAAGACAAGACAGGACTACATAAGACAAGACAAGACAGCATAAAATAAGATAAGAAAAGATAAGGTAAGGCAGGACTACATAAAATAAGACAAGACAACATAAATTAAGATAAGATAAGACAGTGAAGTAGATGTTAAAAAAACAACTTGTTCTATGGACTTGTTTTATACATTTTGTATGAAAAACAAATAAAACAAAACTTTAATTTATGATTTATCTAAAAACGGTATTAAAAATAAAATGTGTGTGCATCCTGCAACATGAAAATAATCCCAAACAGAATCATCAGAAACGAGAAACAAGGATTAGATGGAGGTTTGGAGTATTGGAGAGTGCTGGCTTGCATATTATTAAATATATTCTCTAACTGTTTCTCTCGAGTTTCCACTCGCCGATCACGCATCATTCTAACCTACAGGAGGAAAGCGAACATGTGCTTCCTCCAAAACACAGTAACCGCTGCTCATGCTGCTTCACATGGCAGTGGAACACACTCAGAGGAAAGAGCTCTCCACCCTCTTCCACATACATGAGCTCGCAGAGCCCCACGATTGGCTAGTATCTCTGTGATTGACAGGGGAGACAGAGTATGCTCCTCCCACTCTCTCGGCTCCCAGCCACAGGTGGCTGTGGCATCGTTGGGATTCGAACTCGCGATCTCCTAGTGACAGCATGAATGTTTTTCTGATACGCCACTGTGTCATGATAATAAGGATGTTTGACACCGTGCTGTTGTAATGAATTAGATTTGTCTGTTTTTTCCTCAGGGGATGTAAACATTTGCACTGTGACGTATATAGAAATGCATGGGGATGTACAGACAGTGTGTTACAGTGAGTCAGTGGACAGCAGCGGGGAGGTCGTTAGACGAGTAAATAAGCCGAATGTCCTCACCGCACGAGCTGTGTTTACAGTGAGAGGAGCACGGCCACCTGTCTCTCTCTCTCTCTCTCTCTCTCTCACACACACACACACGAGCAGGATTTACTGCATTACAGTGCGCCATTTCCTGCACTAGCTTAGGCTGAAAACACAGAGAGGGAGAAAGAGAAAGACAGAAAGAGACTAACAGAGAAACAGGGAGAGGGGTGAGAGGGCGCGAGAGAGAGAGAGAGAGAGAGAGAGAGCACAAGACAGAGAGAGAGGGAAAAAGAAATAGAAAGATGGAGAGAGAGAGAGAAAGAGAGACAGAGAGAATGAGAGAGAGATAGATAGAGAGACAGAGAGAATGAGACAGAGAGAGAGAGAGAGAGAGAGAGAGAGCAGTGTTACATAAGCAAAGCCCCGTCTGTGATCATGACTCCAGGCCAAGTGACAAATGACGCACAGAGAACGAGAGAAAATGAGCGAGAGATACAGAAGAGTGAGGGGGTTAGAGGGAGAGAGAGATAGAGAGGAGGACAGGGGTTGGAAATAGGAAGACAGACGCCTGTACGCAGACTGGAATGTTGTTGTTTGGGGACAGAGGGACAGAGAGAGTGAGTCAGTGATAGACTGAAGCATGAGTGATAGCTGAGGAGTGAGAGAGTGAAGAAGTGAGAAAGTGAGTGAATGAACGAGTGGGCGAGACTGAAGGACCAGCGTGTCAGTGGGTGAGGCACCAATCACACTTTTCCACCACGGCACGGCACGGATACTGTTCCGAATCCAGCATGCACTATCTGTATCTCTGTTAAGTACCTGTGCCTGTGATAATAATAATAATAATAATAATAATAATAATAATAATAATAATAACAACATTTCTGTGACATTAAAAAAATCATCCATGTTATCAGTAGGTTTAAAATATCGGCGAAATCCTCGCTGGACATGTGTCTGTTATGTTGCTGTTACTATGGTTACCACACGAGACACGCAAGAGATTCTTCGCTTGCTGTATCAAAAGCTGTGCTAATCAGGATTCTGACCTTTCACACGTCAAGCAGAGGGAAACAGGTGGAGTGGAGACAGATTTTCTGCTTTAATGCGTCTAAAAACTCGTACAGCCGCAGAAGTGTTTTGTGGCATTTAAATCACGATGGAAGGAATTAATCAGCGATTTCTAATACCACTGTTAATCAGCTCAAACCTACTGCATGGCACGGTCAACTGACCAATTAGAGGCCAGTGTATCATCATGTGACTGCTTTTGACTACCACTGTTTATCCGACCAATCAAAGGGCAGTGTATTATTCATTTGACTACCATTTTGTGTATCAGTACTGTTTATGTCCCATCAGGGGTCAGTAAATGATCATGGAACTGCTTCGGACTATCTCAGAGGCCAGTATATTATCATGTGACTGATTTTGACCACCATTTCAATGCATCTGACCAATCAGAGGCCAATATATTATCATGTGACTGATTTTGGCTCCCATTTTTCTTCATCTTACCAATTAAAGACCATTATATTATCATTTGACCACTTTTGACTACCATCGTTCATTTATCTGACCAATCAGAGGCCAAATATTGCCATGCAACTGTTGTTGACTACCATTTTAATGTATTTGACCAATCAGAGGCCTGTGTATTACCATGTGACCGATTTTGGCTATGATTTTTTCTTTATCAGAGGCCAGTATATTAAAATGTGATGGCTTCTGCCTATCTCAGACACCAGTATATTACCATGTGACTGTTGTTGACATCCATTTTAATGTAGTTTAATTTAATTTAGTTTAATTTAATGTAATCAGAGGCCAGTATATTATCTTGTAACTATTTCTGACTACCATTTTTTCTGTATCTGACCAATCAGCAAGGGAGATGGGAGGGGGAGGGGGCAGAATAAACCAAGCGAGGAGGATGCAGAAAAACGAGAGAGAAAATATCAGGAAAAGAATCCTTGCAGTTACAACAGAGAGTAGAGAGCTGAATTCACCAGCATAACCCAATATTGTTAGTTTCTACATCAGCATTCAGCTCTGGCCAGCTGCCCCAAGCACAGAGCCACTCAAAGACAGACAGAAAGACAGACAGACAGACAGACAGAGAAACGCAGAGAACATGAGAAACTAAAAAGATCCTACCAAACAAAAACAGCAACATGGCGAAATACTCAGCCCCTGACCTAACTGGACATTGGAATGAAAACAGCTCCATTATTCATCCCAAAAACTACATGAGTCCCCTGGACAAACAGTGTTGATTAAAAACACACACACACACACACACACACACACACAATTGAAGAAGGTGGCTGGGTATTCAGACCATACCCAGTGTACAGACAAACTGCTCTGTTAGGAAGGACCAATCAGAAATGAGTCAGTAAAGGCTTTTAAATAAGAGAGTTTATGTACACATACTATGTGGTTAATATTATTTTGCCACATTACAGTACATTACAGTACATTACAGTACATTTTGCAAACATTTTACTGCAAAAATGTACCATTCTTATTATCCAACTGATCCGCTGATCGTTGATATGCGGCGTATGAAGAATGGGCCAAAGAAATATAACCATAGCAACAACGGTCTAATATTGTTTTTAAAATGCTGTGGAATAAAAAGTTGGCTAAATGCAATCAAAAATGAGGTCTATTTTTTTTTTTTTCATAAAAATCTGTAAAACATACAAAGTGACCATGGTATCAGTGCGATCCCGATGTTTGAGAACGCCCGATAAACCATCTGGACCTTCAGTCACTTACCCAGAGTTCTGTGGGGTGGCCACGGCGTTGCCATGGGGATTCTTGGACTTCTCCGGGGGGGTTTCTGAGGTCGACGCCGTAGAGGACTGCGAGGATACGGACTCATTACTGCCCAGAGAGGCTTCGTCGGGGGTCAGACAGACATTCTCAGAGGACGGAGACACTGCACAGGAGACGGGGTAGAGAGAGACAGGGCAGGGTTTTGGTTTAGTCATAACTTTAATAAATACAATATTAGGTCATACAGATTAACGAAACGACCTGAAGGTGGGACAAGGGTGTGTGTGACTGAAATACAGTAAGGAGTAAAGCTACACCCCTCCCCCTCCTTTAAGATTGAACAAAAGATTCAAAATCACCACGGCCTGCACGACCGGTCTCATTTACGCTCAAATGGTGCAGAAACATCTCTGAAGTATGACATAACCATCACCCAGCTGCACTTAGAGCTCAGCTGCAAAGCTCGAGCTGTGAGTTAGTGTGTGAGTGCGTGTGTGTTTTTCACATTTCAGATTTGTCCCTGTTGGTTTCCCCAAAATCATTATTCATTTTTCAGACCCAATTTCAGCTGATTCTCATTCTCGCAAGTCTCAGCCACATCATACGTCATCACCTTTGATGCTTTTAGGAAGATCGAGATCGGCACATCGCTTCCTCCGAAGTGTGTGATACCAGTCGCTGAGTATTTACGAACCGCCGCCCACAAAAACAGCTCGTGATAATAGGAAGACAGCACAGATCCGTCTCCTGTATAACTGAAAGACTTTTTCATTTTTCGTATGTGGTCCTACACAGTGCACATATCTGATATGTGGTCTCGGATATGTCCGATGACAACATGACAGGAATTCACGTGTCTTTTCCCTCAACACACATGCTCACGTCACTGTCGTCGCCATCATCAAGTGTCAACTACGTGGCAAAACGAAAACGGATGACAGCGACAACAGTGACTACACTCAGTGGAAAGATATTTGAGGAATCGATCTGAGCAATGTTGAAAGGAGCTTAGCAAAACTTATCAGTGTGTGCATTTGGGGCGTGTTGGGAAAACAAGTCACTTGCGGTTACGAATGTGAACTTTCAACATAGCCAGATCTGACCTAAGCAAAATATCAAAAGACTCTTGTAATGTGAATGTGACCATACTGAAACTTGCTTACAGGTGATAATTATATCTGCTTTGATTTGAAACATCTCATTCCACCACTGGGAAATTCCAGACCAAAAATACCTGCTGTTTCTTTTTTTTTTTCTTTTTTTAAAATTTTTATTTATATATTGTTTCCTTAGCAAACTCGGGGTGGTCTGCTAATTTCAGTCCCATTCAGATAGACATCTCTGATTTTACAGGCTTTTTACATTGGGAAACGTTTCTGACCATTGATAAACACCGCATTTAGTCGGGTGTCTGGAGAATTTCTAATTGCGTCCGGCAATCACGAAATGATGGATGTTTTGGAAGAGTCACTCAAACAACTTCCCAGTTTGGGTTGTGTAACTTTTTATCATTTGTACCGTCTTTACTGGAAGCCCATGCAAAGCAAAACAAGAAAAATATAAGAAAACAAAATAACAACAATAATAATAATTTATTATATTAATGTTATTATACAATGAAATAATAACATTAATATAATAAATAATGCAATAGAGTACAATGAAATAAATAAAAATCACCAGTCCAAATAAGGTTAATGATTGCTATTTTAACATGTACTGTAATTGCACACTCCTATGTCCAGGGCTGTTTACGGCTGTTTATGACATTAGTGAGGCTCAAACATGTTACAGAAAAATGAGGGGAAAAAACAAACAAAAAAACAAAAAACAAAAACAACAACAATAATTTAGTGCTGAGATTCTCATACTTTTTACAGACAAGGACCACTTTAACTGTTAAAAAAAAAAAGACCTCCTGAGTATAAACTTTATTTTACAAATGAACCATTTTATTTGAAATTACGTACATTTAAATGTTTACAATAATATTTTGCTGCCAGAGGATTTTTTTGTAATTTATTTCTAGACTATAAGAACCACTGGTTTAGTGCATGCCTATGTTTGTAACAGGAAAAAAAAAATACCTTTTATAATTTAGCTATTAAAATAGAACTTGAAAAAACTGATGTTAAAAAATGAATGTCTAAAGATCGACCTGAAAAATATTTTAAAGCAACATTTTCCCCCCTGAACCTCTCACTCTGTAGACCTAACGAGAGTTACAGATATGTCCGGAAGAACAGAGGCAAATACATCTGAGGAAAACCAAAAGCTGTTCAGAGAACAGAAAAGAGGCTAGAACGCCAAAAGATGGGTGAGCAAGTCCTTAGAGATTATTTATATCACATTCAGAAAGGGTGCTTTTAAACTAAAGCTGCTTTAATGTTTTTTCCACTATTAGTATCTTTTCAAACACTATGTTACTGTAAAATACTGAACTAACATTGGTTTCATCTGTAAAACCTTACTAACTTACCCAACTCACCTTATTAACATTACTTACCGTAACTTACCAGCTTACCTTATTAATTTAACTTAATAATTTAACTTACCTTACTAACATAATTTCCCTTAGTAACATAACGTAATTTACTTTACTAATTTTATTTACCTTACTGTACTAACATACCATACTAACCTTACTAACATAATTTTCTTTAGTACTATAACTATTTACTTTAATAATGTAATTTCCTTTACCTTACTACCTTTACCTAACTTATGAACTTACATTTTCCCTGTTTTTAGTATCTTTTCAAACACTGTTTTCCTGTGAAATACTGAACTGAACATCGTCAAAACCTACACAATAATTGTCTAACCCTTTTAAGAGGATACAAACTTTGGCCTCTTTGTAAACAATTGCTGTGTGAAGATATTTGGATTTCCCAGATCTATTTCAACATTCAGTCCAATGCTTGTGGAAATATTTAACAATGTTTTTCTGACATCATCTTCCCATTACCCCCTGTTGTCCATTTATATCTGCCAAACAACATGTAACTTGTCCTGTACAAGATTGATCTGCATGTGTTAAGAAGCGACCGAGTGTGAATCCACATTAGGCAAACAAAAACCTGTCATTTTAAATTAGCTTGTGTAATCACAATTTCTTCCCCCAGCAATGCCAGTTTTCTGGACCTAATACGATGGCAGCAACAAAGCCAAAATCTAAAGAGAAGCCAAGTAAATAATCAAAGGGATTATAAAATGTCAAAACCTGTTTTATCCGGCAAGAAATTGAAGAGGGAGCCTGGAAAAAGCTTCGGAAAAAATACAGATGATGTGGTTTTAATATTTAACTAATAAAAACCATAAGTATTTACATACATCTTTCCCCTCTTCTGTGGCTGGGATCTGTATCTCTACTGAATTGTACTATTCAGAATTCAGAAACTGAATAAGATTTTTTTTTTTTTTTATTATTAAAAGGCTGAGTCTTACCCAGTTGCAGCTAAGAAACTTCAGAGATCACACACTTGTGACTTGTGTTTATGGCCAGAGGTCACTCTGATGAAAGATTATGAGTCATGACCGCATATTTCACGGCAGTCATACACAGTAGTGGTGAGGATCAGGACTAATATAGACACTCTCTTGGAAGATTCGTGTCTCAGGATTTAAAGAGGATCTGCTGTGTGGATTTGGCCTACTTTCTGATGGAAGAACACTTTCAACACACTGCTGGCTGAAGCTTGTGACAGAGACGTACAGCCTACACACTCACCTGGCCCTAAGCTTCATAAAAATCACACCATCATTCTTCATAGGCCATAGTATCAGCCAAATAGGGAATTTTTAGTGCTATGTGTGGTTTAGGGTGCTTTCATATATGCAGTGTTTAATCTGTTTGTCTCGAACACTGCTGCATTTTCCTTCTTATTGTGGGTCTTTTATCAGGTGAGAACCTTACTACCTCACTGACTTAACTTACTACCAAAGTACTTTACCTTATTAACTTACCTTACTAACTTAGCTTACTAACACACTTTACCTTAATAACTTACCTTACTACCTAACACACCGTACTAACTAATGTACTTTACCTTACTAACTAACCTACCTTACCAACTAATGTACCTTACTAACTTACCATACTATCGGTTGTACCTTACCTTATTAATTAACATACAGTACTGTGCAAAGGTTTTAGGCACATGCAAAGAAATGCTGTAGAGCAAAGATGCCTTCAAAATAATTAAATTAAATGTTTCTACATTTAAAAACAAAACAAAACAAAAAACGTAAAGAGCAATAAACAGTAGTATATGACACAAAGTCAATATCTGGTGTGATAAGAAAATTAAAATTAAAATTAAAATACAATGTGTGCAGTTTTATAAGGAGATGAGCTGGTAAGTTTTATTGAGCATCTTGCAGAACCAGCCACAGTTCTTCTGGAGACTTTGACTTTCGCACTCGCTTCTTATTTCTGCAGCAAAACCCAGCAGCCTTCATTGTGTTTTTTGTCTGAAAAGTGTCTCTTACGTAATCTGCTGCTTTCTTTAATGACATACAAACATTTTTCTGTAACATTTAATTTTGTGCTAGAAAACTAATGTTTGGGAATCTAAAATGTTTTTGTACTGACTTGATAATGTAGAAGTCATCAAATAAAAAATCTAAAACAAAGTTTGTACTAAAAAAAATAGGGTGCCTAAAACTTTTGCACAGTACTGTACCTTACGTTACTAACTTATGCTACCAGATAACATACTAACTAATATACCTTACTAACCTCCTTACTAACTTGCGCACCTTACATTACTAACTTGCCTTCCTACCTGACATACCTTACTATCTAATGTACCTTACTAACTACCTTTATTAACTTTAATTACCTCATTAACTTTATTTACTTTAACTTACTAAATGAACTTAATTTATCTTAGTAATTTTACTTACTACCTTACTATATCATAATAACTTTATTTAACTTACTAAATTAACTTCATTTACCCTACCTTACTAACTGACCTTATTACCTTTTATTAGTAACTTACTAACTTACCTTACTGACTTATCTTAGTAATTTAACTTATTAACATGCATTATTAACTTCTTTTACCCAACTAAATGAATGCCCCTTAGTCATTTACTACCTTACTAACTTACTAACTTAATTTACCTTACCTACTATCTTGCCGTACTAACATATCTTAGTGATTTAACTTACTAACCTACTGTACAAACTTATCTTAATAACTTAAATTACTTACTTAATTTACATCACGTTGCTAACTTACCTTACTAGCTTACCTTAGTAACTTAGCTATATTAACTTGATTTCTTTATCTTACTAACTTACTTAGTTTATCTTCATAATACAACTCATTAACTTACTTTACCTTAGTAACTTAATTTACCTCAGTAACTTACCAACTTACTGTACTAACTTAACTTACTAAGTTAATTTACCTTACTTACAAACTTATCTTTGTAACTTAACTTACCTTACAAACTCATCCTAATAACTTAAATTACTTACCTAATTTACTTCACCTTACTTACTTACCATACTGTCTTACCTTACTAGCTAATCTGAACATAGTGACTTAATTTACTTCACATTTCTAACATTAAGTTAAGTTACTAAGAGATGTTAGAAATGTGAAGTAAATTAAGTCAGTATGTTCAGATCAGCTAGTAAGGTAAGACAGTATGGTAAGTAAGTAAGGTGAAGTAAATTAGGTAAGTCCGTAATAAATTCATTTACCTTACCTTAATAACTTACCCTATTAACTTACTTTACTAACTTACTATCTTAGTAACTTAATGTACTAACTTGCTAACTGAACTTAGTTACCTACTGAGTTTTTCTTGAGTTGAAATTGTCTGAGTACCAATTAGTTTTAGATGGTATAACTGGACACTACTTCCTGTGCATGTTTTTAGTGCCACCTGTGGACCAGATATGCCTTCGCTTCTCCAAGCCCCGGGGTTAAAGCAACACAACGAACTGTCAAGCAAAGATGAATTATTTGTGTAGCTCACTCGTTCCTGCTTCCCATGGATGAGTGTTCAGCCTCACATACCTGTGTGGATGTCCAGGGGGTTGTACACAGCCAGCGGGCGGCTCTGGCGTGCCTGCTTCTTAGACTGACGCGTTGGAGCGGTGAGCGGACAGAGAGTCGAGGATGGACAAACGCTAGGAGCGTCTCCAAATATCTTAAAAATGGAAAAAGAAGCAAAAACGGGTTAGACCTTGTGAGGGTGAAAGAAAAGTATTAACAAACTTTCTCCGAAAAGTGTGTATGGATGCATAGGGGTGTGTGTGTGTGTGTGTGTGTGTGTGTGTCTCGAATACAAGTGGTTTAGCCTTGTGTATCCAGATACCATTAATGCAAAAGCATTTATAACAGCTTGCATAAGTATTCACCCCCCTTGAACTTTTCCACATTTTGTAGTGTTACAACCTGGAACTGAAATGAACTTAACTAGAATTATATGGTATGAAATAGCCCATAATATTATCTAATGCCTCACTTTCTTAGTTATGCCATATTATTTTTAAATAATGGGTTTAATGGTGCGCCACAGGATATTTAAAGTTTGGGACTTTTTTTTTTCCAAACCAAATCCTGATTTATACTTTTACAAATCTTTGTCCCGGATATGTTCTGATAGCGTCGTGTTTAGGAGCTACGTTCTTTAACAAACTCTGGGTTCTTCCAGGAACAGGTTTATTTATCCTGAGGTCATCTGACACTTTAACTGCACACACGTCAACTTCACTCGACTAATTTCTAAAGAAGACCAGAATGATTGCACCAGAACTAATTTAGGAATTTCACACCCACACTACAAAATGTGCAAACAATCAAGGAGGAGGAGTACTTATGCAAGACGTTGTAACAGTTACGCCATCAAGCATTTTCTATTTTTTAATTTTTTTTTATTTTTTTTTTTTACAACAACTCAATACGAGCATGATCGTGAAAAAGACCAGAATCAGGCTGAAACCGCAGACTGGCTCCTACAAGCCTTAGTGACATCTGAATCGAGGAAAACTTCAGACACAGAATTAAAAAAGCCTGAAAGTCTGGAAGTTTCCGTAGGAATGAGATGAGAAATCACAGCAGTGGTGGAAGGGATCGTGGAAGGGATCGCAATCTGATACCAGTGAGAAGAAACTTTAGACGACAGCTTGCCTCCTCTCCCTCCCGTCACTTTCAGAGCTCCTTTCTCATCTCTCTCTACATCCTTTGAACCTTTTTTTTCCCCAGGCTGCCTTCCTTCCTTCCTTCCTTCCTTCCTTATCGCCCTCTATCCTCGCTCTTTTCTCTCGTATGCACTCTGTGTCAGTTAGAGTCTTGCTCTTTCTGCGCTCTTTCTCTCGCAGCTCCTCCACTCCCCGGCCACGCTCTTCTCTCCTTCTCTCTCTGCTTCCCTACAGATGGACATGAATGCAAAACACTGTCTGCTCAGAGCATCTGGGGCCATCGGCAGTCTGGCAAGCTGTAGCCTGAGAGAGCAGTGCATATCTACTCGCCTGTGTAGTCGCTGCCTCAACACCACACCACACTCACTCCAACTTTAACTAGAGGAAAAGAAAAAAAAAAAACTGAAGTGCACACTCAGAGTAATCATATATAGGTGATGTGCTGGAGACGTTAATGGAGATTCTGCTGCTCCTGTGTGTTGATTGATTAACAACTAAAAATACCACGTGCAGCCGAGCTGAAATTTAAATATCCGACTAGGTCCAAACTTATAAAAGATGTGCTTTTTTTTGTAATGAATAATGAATCCGAGGACTGCTCAAAGTGTGAAGATTTAGCACTGCGGCATTTTCCTGCATTTCCTGAAAATCTGAGATAGTATTGAACATGTGACAGGAGAGAGTTGTTGTGTCATAAAATATAACAGCCAATCAGGTTCAAATATGGAACCCTGGTTTAACATAGAGGAGGATTTGCATATTCATTTGCATATTCATCGATTCAAGGTGTAGATGCTTCTGAGCATCTATTTGTGCAACCGTCACGTCTCTAGTGCTTTTCTTCTGATAGCGTGAACTCTTAAAAGATACTAAACAATGTTTGTCACTCTGAGGAGACCCTTAAAGGTACCACCTTTGCACAGTTATGTATTTATCTTTCACCTAGGGAATTTAATTCAGTGCCTTGAAAAGTACCTCATTTGATGCATAGCCACTGTCCATGAAGCTTTAGGATGTCTTGTTTAAAATAAACCAAAAAAAAAAAAAGAGCATAATTATTGAATAAATAATTATAATATGATATTCCTGAGTCGCCCCTGACTATCCTGTAATAATAACCCGCATCCGGGTCGGATTTGGTGGGCAGTTTGTACTGTGGCTTGCAGACTTCTCAGATTTAGGTACAAAATAAGTCCGACTACATGGCAAAAGCCAGCAGCCAATCAGGGATAAACATCAGATAATACAGTATAAGAGGAAAGAGATTTAGCACTGATGGAGTTCTGTGTTTTTTGTTTTTTTTTTCCATGTTGAACAGGTTTCTTGAGGGCATTTATCATATATTATATTTCAAGTTTTACACTTATTTCATATCTTCTGAAATAAAAATGTATTTTCCAAAAAAAAAAAAAAAAAAAAAAAAAAAGAAAAAAAAGAACTGTTACTGAGATACTGAGAGAAATTTCTCAAATACGCTCTTAAAAGATACTTAGAGGATACTAAGTAAAAGTAAGCACTTTTCACATATAATCATCACTGAGGCAATTTCCTTACAAAACTACACAACCACTTACCCAACAGGACCGATTCAGTTTTAAAAGGCCAAGGGTTGGTCACACCAAATATTGATTTAGCTGTATACTGCTATTTATAGTCATTTATTTCATACACAAAACCTTTCCAGTGAACTGTTTAGAAGGCACATTTACCTAAATATAGGCTCTCTCACTTTTTTTTTCTTTTTTAATTCAATCCAGATTTTACAAATCTCAGCTGATTTTTGGGGAAAGATGTTGTTTCTAGAAAAATTAAATTATTTACGAGGGTGAGTCAAATAATTTTCTTATTTTGCGCTGTTTACTAAAAATAGGTGTCACAAAAGACTTTTTTTTTTAAAGTTTTTTTTTTTAACACATGTTTATCTCCATTTCATTCAATGGAGTGTTCAACATTCCAGCGCTCTAGAAAACAACAACTGTTAGATCACGCCACGACACTGACCCCATTTCCCAGAATACCCAGCGGCCTACAAACATGGCCACCACGGACTCCACTTCCCACAACACTCACGCGCTGCCACGTTCACGTTCGCCTTCATTTTGAACACGCACACCTGTCTCCAATTTACAGCACAATCACAGTCACTGTTTATAAGGACTTTCGGTTCACTCATTCACTGCGAAGTATTTGCTCAGTCATGTTGTTTTCTGTCAGTACCAAGCCTTATTACTCTGGACTGTTTATTCTGGTTCTTTGATCTTAGCCTTGTTAACGACCTTGGATTATTGTCTTTGCCCTCTGGATCTTGTTTGCTAATCGCACGACCCTGGACTGTTCACTGTTTCTGCCTTTTGCCTAGCGATTGAACTTTACCTGTTCCAATATTTACGGAGTTTATAATAAAGTGACATTTCCCTGCACTTGCATCCTGCTCTGATTCCGTGTGCTAACAACAACGACGACGGTTCAATGCTAATTTATGTCGCACTATAAAAGGTTTACATTTGACCCTCGTAATTCGCTGCGCACCAAATGTTGAAATTTAATGTTGAATAAAACAAGTCTGATAGTTAACTTGTTTTAACAAAAAAAAAAAAAAAAAAAAAACAGAAAGAGAATAAAACTTAAAAAGTGTTTTGCTCTGCTATATGTAAAGCTATATTTGCCTGAATTAGATCAACTTATGCCAAGTGAAGCTTATGAACTGAGAACAAATGGGAAAGAATCAGATACGTGTGAATCACGCTGTTCCAAACCCTAAAATGAAACATGCTTATAACTCTATATTTCAAGTCGGACAAATCAATTATAAGAACGCGAATTAATCTCAACCCCGTGATATGAATTAACCTCATTTGTAAGGATCACGCACATTTACAACAATGTTTTAATCCAAAGACAGCCAAACACCCAGACGTATCTGTGCAGACGTGTGTTTAAACACTGCATGAACATACAGAGCTCCACCTAGTGTTCGTGACCACGTGATCCGGGCCACATGGAACGATCCTCCGTGCTGACTTTTTATTTCACAGCCACATCCAAAAAGCTGCTATTTCCTCCTCATTTTCGAGTGCAGTGGTTTTTTATCATCTCTAATCCGAGAACTTAACTCTGACACCCGCTTACCTGTGATCAGCCTGTGATAATTGGATTCAGAATAATTCTAATCACTCAATCATCACTCTGACTCCAGCTGTGTGCGGAGGGGGAAGAAGTGTCACCTTTTCGTGCTGCTCTATGAGAATCTCCACCACGATGTTTTGGAACTTGAGGTCCATGATGGCCGCCACCGTCTCCTCCTGAGGCCGCATGAGGGTGGGGCCGAATACCACGCCCAGGTTGGCTACCGTCATCAAGTTCTGCTTACTGTGGTCCGCCACACTGAGAGAGAGAGAGAGAGAGAGAGAGAGACATCGACATGTCATCTTTACTGCTAATAACAGTAATCTTTTTCTCCATGAGATGGGATTTAGAAGAGTTTATTGAAATAATGTGATGTCCTATAATAGTATCAATATGTCAATCAATCCCACTTTGCAATATTTCCACACAAGAAGGCTACTTAATTAACTTCAATGAAATACTTAATTGGATATTAGCTCCGTCCCCAGATTAACCAGAACAGAGAAGGTGCGATCGATCTCTCTGAGACTGGACGGGCTGTCAGTGTTATAATTGCAACTGTAATTCACTTTTTTGCAGATATCAAGCTTTTTTTTTTTTTTTTCCTTTTTTAGAAATGATTTCCTCAAGTGTCCTTCAAATGGTTAAAGGGGTTTCAGCATCCTAAAAGGGTTCTACTCGAAACTGTCTGTCCTCTTTGACAGAGACAAGTTGCAAGGTTATATGTAAAAAAAAAAAATAAATAAAATAAAAATTCTCAACAAAAAGGGCAAATCGAAAAACTCGAAGATTGTATTTTAAACCATTAAAAGAAGGGTGGCTTTATGTGTCGTTACTGAAACTCCTGAACAGACTCTGAAAAACCCTCCAATGCTTAAGATTTAGAAAAGAAGCAAAAACAAACTCAGAAGAAGAAGAAATCTCATTCTCCCTTCACCACAACGGTGTATAATTTCAAACAATATTTTTGTTGTTAAGCCATAGGGTTTATAATCACATAAAAATGATTTGTTAAATTACTTCCTATTACTATACATTCTAACAGAGCACATTAACACATTAATCCTTTTTTGAACAAATGTTAAAAACAAAATAAGAAAAAAATTGAAGAGCCCTGAATGTATCAAACACCCCGAATTAACGTCACTGATTTCCTCTTCCAAATCATCGACTTGTGTACCAGAAGTCTTACCTACTCATTTCCTTAAATAAATACTACCAGAAGCAATGAAGGTGGCATTGGACTACTGATCAGAAGGTTGTGAGTTCAAATCCCAGCACCACCAAGCTGTCACTGCTTGGCCATTGGCCATTGAGCAAAGGCCTCGTCCCTCAACTACTCGGTTATATAAATGAAATGCCTTTCGTTTCTGTAAGTCGCCTTGAGTAAGAGCATCTGCCAGTTGCCATGAATGTAAATGCAATCCAATGCGTTCCAATGTATACACACTATATAGAGGAATGACAATAAAAATGTACTTGACTTGACTTGAATCAAACTAGTCCTCCCTTAGCATTGGTTATGTACCTAGATATTTTAAACCACACCCCACAGGAACACCCCAAAGGAAACCTGAGATTTTTGGGCCTAACGAACATTATAAAGAACATATATTAAAAAAAAACAACAACAAAAAAACATATTTCTATTTTCATTGCCCATTATAGGTTTATATCTCTATGTTATACCAAATCAATTCATTGTTTGATTTTGTTGGCACAAAAACGTCCTTCAGGATCAATACATTTTGCTTGATCTTATCTAATGAAGTCATCTCATCTTATTTTATCTCATGTCATCTCATCTTATCTAATCTTACCTTATCTTCCCATCTCATCTCATTTTATCTCGTCATCTCATCTTTTTTTCATCTCATTTTATCACTTCACCTTATCTTCTCATCTTATCTCCTCTCATTTTAATTCATCCTATATCATCTTATTTGATCTCATCTTCTCATCTCATTTCATTTAATCTCACCTCATCCTATGTCATCTCACCGTATATCCTCATCTTAACATCTCATCTCAGTTTGTCTCATCTTGGGACATCAAATCTCATCTTATCTCAGCCCATTTTATGCCATCTCATCTAATTTTCTCATCTCATCTCCTCTTTTCTCAGCTTGTTTTTAATCTCATCTCAGCTGATTTCCTCATCTTATCTCAGTTCATGTAATCTTCTCATATTCTCATCTAAGCTCATCTCATCTTCATTTTGCATCTCATTATATTTCATCTTATCTCCTCTCATTTTGATTCATCCTATATCATCTTATTTTATCTCATCTTCTCATCTCATTTCATCTTCTCATATTCTCATCTAAGCTAATCTTATTTTCATATTGCATCTCATTATATCTCGTCATCTCATTTCATCTCATTTTATCTCGTCATCTTATCTTTTTTTAATCTCACTTTATGCCATCTCATCTACTTTTCTCATCTTCTCATTTTATCTAATCTTCTCATCTCATCTTTTCTCAGCTCGTCTTATCTCATCTCAGCTGATTTCCTCATCTTATCTCATTTCATGTAATCTTCTCATATTCTCAACTAAGCTCATCTCATCTTCATTTTGCATCTCATTATATCTCATCTTATCTCCTCTCATTTTGATTCATCCTATATCATCTTATTTTATCTCATCTCCTCATCTCATTTCATTTTATCTCACCTCATCTTATGTCATCTCACCTTAACATCTCATTTTGTCTCATCTTACCAAATCTCATCTTGTCTAATTTTAGGCCATCTCATCTAATTTTCTCATCTCATTTCATCTTCTCATTTTATCTAATCTTCTCATCTCATCTTTTTCTCAGCTCATCTTAGCTCATCTCAGCTGATTTCCTCATCTGGTTTGATTTCATCTCATTTCATTTAATCTTCTCATATTCTCATCTAAGCTCATCTCATTTTCATATTGCATCTCATTATATCTCATTACATCTCATCTCATTTTTCTCATGTCATCTCATCTCATTTTATCTCATGCCATCTTATCTTTTTTTCATCTCACTTTATGCCATCTCATCTACTTTTCTCGTCTTCTCATTTTATCTAATCTTCTCATCTCATCTTTTCTCAGCTCGTCTTATCTCATCTCAGCTGATTTCCTCATCTTATCTCATTTCATGTAATCTTCTCATATTCTCATCTAAGCTCATCTCATCTTCATACTGCATCTCATTACATCTCATCATCTTATGATTATATACTCAGTTCCTCTCATCCTATCCTCTCATCTTATCTCATCTCATGTTATCTCATATCACCTTCTCAACTTCTCTCATATCTTCTCGTCTTATCTTATAAAGATTCTGTCGAGCTCCCGGATGCATATGTAGTATTAAAACCAGACTAAGAGTTTCAGCTCTGGGGTATTTATTTTATGTAGCCTTAAGAAAAAGGAAAATCCTTTAAGTTCGATCGCTGCTTTTGTTCTCTTGTCTTGCTCTGATGGAGCAGGGTTGTGAAAGTGATTACTATTGAACTAAATGGCCTCTGTAGAGTTGATCTGAAAAATAAATAAATAAATAAATAACAAATCCTGTTCCTACACTTCATATCACTCAGGCTTTTAAAAAGCTCTAAGTGCACAATTAACGATAAAGATTTGGTGTTGCGTTAGTCTCTCTGAATGAAGAAACGTGTTCTGGATCTCTGGTGTATATTTAGATTCAACCTGCTATTGGGTTTAAGATCTCATACGTTCTAATACGTTGTTTAAGCTGTCGCGAGGTGTTAAACGTGTTCGATGTGTTAAATGGGTGACGGAGTCTTTCTGTTTATAAAGCTTCGATGCTCAGACGTCTGATACACGTTTCTGAATTCAGTTCGAGAGTTAAGCTTTGATGGTACTTCCAAAAAAAAAAAAAACATGACATTGCCAAGTAATCATCGTTCAAATCCAATTTCAGCGGAAATGTTGGCTCTTCCTCTTATTCTCTAACTGGCTTGTTTCAGAGCAAGCACTTCAGAGCGACTAGGGGGAAGAATTTAAGAGCGGATTACCCAAATTTTATTTCCAATCGTATACCCGCTGGCACTGAATCCGGCGTTTTTTTTGTTTTTTTTTAAACAAGATGAGGCTGCCCAGTTTCCAGAAGCAATAGAGATTATGTACTTATCTTCAATTTCCTGGTATTTACACTATATTAAAATGTAGGACACTGAAAAGGTGGGAAATCGTTTCAACAGCTTGCTAACATTTGGAAATGTCTTGTTTTATCAATCAGTCAGAAGCTTTTATATAACAGCGAGACTATTTTCCAAGCGCGTGGGTGAGGTAATCCTTCGAATAAAACGTAGCTCTTAATCTACATTACTTATTATTATGATTTTATTTCCCAATATATAAATGTGATGTGTGTGCGCATGTGTGTGCGTGGATTTACTTTGCTTTCCTCTGAGCTTCCTGCATGTGTGTGCCGTTGCCTTGGTGACTGAGGTAAGGCTACTGAAAGCCAGAGGTCCCTGTGCTATTGAGTGTGTGTGTGGCACACTGTGTGTGTGTGTGTGTGTGTGTGTGTGTGTGTGCGTGTGTAGAAAAAACAAAACAAAAACAGAAAGTAATGAAGATTGAGTATGAAAGGAAGGGCTTTAGGGTTAATGACTGCATGGCGACGAGGGACGGCCTTTTCCCTCAGAGTGTGAAAAGAGGAAAAAAAAAAAAGAACAAGCATGAGGAAAACACACACACACACACACACACACACACACACACACACACACACACACTAGAAGAAGGACAGGCAGTAAAGAGAGACCTGGATGAAAAGTGAATTAGCTGATAGATAGGAGGAGGAGGAGAAGAGATGGAGAAACACTCACTTTGCGAGATGTTTGGTGACCAAGTTCAACATCTCTCGGTTCCTCTCAGGCATTCTGTGCACCAAACAGTGGATGGCCTGAATGCGGGACTCCGGACTCGCACACTCTGTTCACAAAATGGAAATCAAGAATGGGTGATATAACGATATAATTCCAGTATTCTTTTCTGACAGTATCATGGGCATCATCACTGCTTTACCCTGTGAATGACCTTTTTGTTTTTGTTTTTTTTAAACTAATCATTTTATTTTTCTGCTTGATGACTTACTGTCAAGACCAATAATAAACTGCTTAACTTGGCAGTTCCACAAAAAAAAAAAAAAAAAAAAAAAAAAAAAAAAAAAAAAAAAAAAAAAATGTGGATTATTTTCATATAACAGCAGTGTGTTATTCCACAGCAATGAACGTCACTTCATGCTTTTTAACGTTATAGTTACATTTAATGTTGTGGAACGCCTGCAAGAAAGTTAGTTCCTGTTATCACTTACACTATAGCAGCTATCACTCATTTTCAAGTGACGTTACAAAAATGTGTGCACTTTGCTGTCGGCCATTTTGATTCCCTACACGTCTCTGTGTGAAGTGTTTGCACACTACACAAGTCATACATTATAGCAGTCATTTCCTCACCAGTCTCTCTTTCTCTCTCTCTCTCTTTCTCTCTCGAAGTTAATAAGACCAAAAAAAACGCATATGATTTGTCATGGGACTGAAAAACTGGAAACTGAAAAGTCCTCTTGAAGACTCTTCCACGTCGGGAAACTTGGTGATGGTAACCAAGCACCGGCACTGGAGACTCATTCCATAAATGATAGATAAATGCCAAACGATTCTACACATCAACAATTACACATGCTTTAAAAAATCTTAGATTATGTGGGAAGCCCTTGTGTATGAGCTGTAGAAACATATATTACTATAGAAACAATTACATATTAAAACAAGTGCATTAATAGAAATACATGTACAGTGGGTATAGAAAAGAATCACCCCCCTTTAAAATTATCACATTTTGTTGCTTTTCAGCCTGAAATGAAGACGGACACAGTTTCATCCAGCTGTATTTACTCAGTGCAATTTATAACATCCAAGTGAAAGATATAACACCAACATGTCAGAAAAAAACTAACAAAAAAAAAAACAAAAAAAAAAACAATCACTGAGTTGGAAAAAGAATCACCCCCATTTTGTTGAACCACCTTTTGCTTTAATTACAGTCTTTAGTCTGTCTCTACTAACTTTGCACATCTAGACTTTGCAATATTTGCCCACTCTTCTTTGCAGAACTGCTCAAGTTCAGTTAAATTTGATGGTGACCGTTTGTGGACTGCAGTCTTCAAGTCATTCCACAGATTTTCAATGGGGTTTAAGTCTGGGCTCTGACTAGGCCATGCAGGTACATTCACCTTTTTCTCCTTCAACCACTGTGTGGTCAGTTTTGCTGTGTGCTTTGGGTCATTGTCATGTTGGAAGGTAAACCTTCTTCCCATTGACAACTTTCTGGCAGAGGGCAGCAGATTTTCCTCAAGAATTTGATGGTATTTTGCCCCATCCATTTTCCTTCTATCCTAACAAGTGCTCCAGTCCCTGCTGCAGAGAAACACCCCCATAACAGGATATTACCACCTCCATGCTTTACTGTAGGAATGGTGTTATTTGGATGGTGAGCTGTATTGGATTTTTGCCAGACATATCGTTTGGTGTTGAGGCCAAATAATTCAATTTTAGTCTCATCTGACCATAACACCTTTTTCCATGTGGCCTCAGAATCTTCAAGATGCGTTTTGGCAAAACTCAGTCATGGGTTGCTTTTTTCTTGCAACCCTCCAATACAAGCCACATTTCTGGAGAATTTGTGATATTGTTGTCACATGCACACAATGACCACTCTTTGTCATAAATTCCTGCAACTGCTTCAGAGTTGCTGTAGGCCTCTTGGTAGCCTCTCTGACCAGTTTCCTCCTGGCTCTTTCATCCAGTTTGGAGCAACGTCCTGATCCAGGGAGGGTCTGTGTTGTACCAAATACCTTCCACTTCTTAATAATAGACGTCACTGTGCTTCTAGGCATTGATGAAGCCTTTGAAATGTTTTTGTATCCATCTCCTGACTTGTGCCTGTCCACAACTTTATCCTGGAGATCTTTTGACAGTGCCTTGCCACCCATAGTTGATTGTTTGCTTCAGTTGCACTACAAAATGCTCCAGGAAAGCTCTTTTCATGCTGAGCTAATCAAAATGACCACAGCTGATCACAGTTGAAAGTCAAATGGCTTTGTGTGCCATTGAGAAGGTGATTAGCTACACCTTATTGAGTTTACAAGTCATTTTTAGGAGGGGTGATCGTTTTTCCAACTCAGTGATGCTGGTGTTTTATCTTTCACTTGGATGTTATATGAGTAAATACAGCTGGATAAAATGTGTCTGTCTTCATTTCAGGCTGAAAAGCCTATATATATATATATATATATATATATATATATATATATATATATATATATACATACACACACACACACACACACACACACACACACACACACGATGACTTCTACATTATCAAGTCAGTACAAAAAAATATTTTAGATTCCCAAACATTAGTTTTCTAGCACAAAATTAAATGTTACAGAAAAATGTTTGTATGTCAGTAAAGAAAGCAGCATATTACGTAAGAGACACTTTTCAGACAAAAAAACACAATGAAGGCTGCTGGGTTTTGCTGCAAAAATAAGAAGCGAGTGCAAAAGTCAAAGTCTCCAGAAGAACTGTGGCTGGTTCTGCAAGATGCTCAATAAAACTTACCAGCTCATCTCCTTATAAAACTGCACTAATTGTACCGGAGACTACTATTTTTATTTTAATTTGTATTGTACACCAAATATTGACTTTGTTTCATTTACTTTCATTCATTATTTTGAAGGCATCTTTGCTCTACAGCATTTCTTTGCGTGTTAATTTTTTTTTTTATTTCTTTGCATTTTTTAAATTTTATGAGCTTTTTACTTTTAACCCACAACCACAGATTAATTCAGATTTTTTTTTTTTTTAATTCTGATTTCTTTAGGAAGGAAAAAAAGGACAAATTTGAAACCATCATGAGTATGTAAAGACACTTACTTGCAGGGACGATGAACTCCTTATACAGGGTGTACGTCATTAACGGCTCGGGAAGACTCCTAGAAAGGAGAAAACAAGAAAGAGAGAGCAAGATGAAGAAAACGAGGGGGGTTTGTTTATTTAGACCTGCACACAGAAAAGACACACATATGCATACATATGCAGAAACTAGTGCATATAGGAAAGATAGATAGGTAAATAGATAGTTGGATAGATGGACCGATACATTATTTCAACATTTCAAGCAAGAAGTCTGCTATTGTTTAACGTTATGTTCTTCAGCTCACACACTGCTAGACGAGCTGGTTTGAGTATTTCAGAAACTGCTGATCTCCTGGGATTCTCACACACAACAGTCTCGAGTTACAGAATGGTGCAAAAAAACAAACAAAAAACATCCAGTTCCGTGGGCAGAAATAGCTTGTTGATGAGAGAGGTCAGAGGAGAGTGATCAGACTGGTTCAAGCTGACAGGAAGGCTAACAAATAACCACTCTTTACAGCCGTGCTGAGCTGAAAAGCATCTCAGAACAGATAGGCTACAGTAGGAGGCCTCTCTTTGCTCTGTATTTAACACGTCAGGCAGATACTATACCAAATTCGGGTATTCTAAAGTATTTTATGTGGTTTGATTCATGATTCACGATACTGGCGTCACGATTTCGATTCGATTCTCAGAATATTTTGAACAAAATTTGAATGAAGAAAAATTATGACTGAAAATACTTTTTTTTTTTTTTACATTTCTTAATCATAAACAATGCAAAACAATGGGCATTTTCATCTGTATAAAGCAAAATAAAAAATGGCTACAAACTACAGGTCTATACAACAGACTCACCATAATCTTAAAACTATATAAATAAATGTATAAAGTCTCCCAAAAACTTTGATTGAATGAACAAAGTGTTTGACCTAGGGACTTTAAAAATGATCGACTCGAACATAATGAGCTCTGTAGCAGAAACAGAGCTCCAAAGTCGGCTAAAATCCCCTTTGTATTTAACCAATCTTCTATCACGTTACAATCCATCACAGCTCTTTAAGGTCGCAAAACTCTGGATTTCTGATAATACCGAAGATATCAAAGTCTACTAAAGGGGGTAGAGCTTTTTCACATTTAGCTCCTAAACTCTGGAATAGCCTTCCTGATAATGTTCGGGGTTCAGACACACTCTCTCAATTTAAAACCAGATTAAAGACACATTTCTTTGGCCTAACGTTCACCTAACTGCATCTCATATGACCTTGTACTTCTGTCATCGTTGATAAAATGATAACAAATGCACATGGTCATTTTGCCCGACATACAATGAACAGCAGCCACGCTAATCCTTTTCCATCTGTTTCCTATTTCCTATGCCCATCCCGAGGTAATCAGTGAACGTGCCAGCTCCAGTTCAGAACCAGCCTCTAAGAAGATTCCAGATGACGCCAACGCCTGAGAAGATTCTGGACGATACCAACGTCTAATCGTCACATCACAAGTTGCTCCTGGGGTGGCAATGGGCCTGACCCGTCCTGGTGCCCTGCTTCTGCGGTTCTCATCACTGGGGGTCGCTCGCTGTTGCTGAGGATGGGCCCATATGGACAGCCTCCACAAACAATTCACGAACAGTTGCACTTTATATCATGTATCATACAGTTATAGAAGGGATTTATTTATAATTACACTATCCAGTGTCACCCAGATGAGGATGGGTTCCCTTTTGAGTCTGGTTCCTCTCAAGGTTTCTTCATGTCGTCTCAGGGAGTTTTTCCTTGCCACCGTCGCCACTGGCTTGCTCATTGGGGATAAATATATCGATTTAAAATTTAGATCCAAAATTTATGTATCTCTGTAAAGCTGCTTTGTGATGATGTCTATTGTTAAAAGCGCCATATAAATAAAACTGAATTGAATTGAATTGAATTAAAATGGTGTTAGCGTTGTTTTGAAAGCTATGGAACAGCACTTTTTAACCCGCTACATGGTTGTGTAACAGTGTTGGTCGTTGAAATCCGGAAACAGGGGAAAGTATTATGAAAACAAGGATCACCCAGCTGGAAACGTTACTCTAGGAACGGCTGAATGGAGTTTTGTGTCCCATGACCTTATGACCTCAGTATCAAAGCACTTCCTGTCTGAAGTCACATGCAGAAGTAGCCAATGAGAACATGGCGCTGTGTGGCTTCTGTAACCTCGCTCTCCTTAGCGGTGACGGACGGATGAGCCTGGCCGTGTGATTCTGCTCCCGATCTCTCCACGACGAGCTGATTAATCTAAACACTAACTAAAACAAGGGTTCTCACATCCTGACCTGATTATAATCCAACACTCTGACTGGTGAAATTGTTTGTGGGGGGAAAAAAAAATTAAAAATCACATTTTTCTACCACTAACTGAAAACTTTTGGTGTGTGAAGCTAATATAGCTATCGAGTAATGGAAATCTGTCACCAAAAACATTTTCCATACATAAATACCCAAATCTTCAGAATACCTGCTTCACATTTTAGTCAAAATTAAATAAACACATAAATAAATAAATATGCCTATGATATAAATAACAAAATGACTAAATACAGCAATAAATAAATAAAAAAGTCAAAGTTGTGGTAGTCTCGCTATAGAAATGTACTCCCCATTCCACACAAAATAATCGATAGTAAAGGATTATCCAGTCAATGATTAGGTTCAACCCCATTTGCTTTGACTGACAGGTTGCAACAACATGAAATATAAATGTGTCATTATGACGTAAACATGTCGTCATACAATAAATGTCATTAAAAATAAGCCTCATTCTGAAAATGTGTCATTATCAAATAAATGTTTCATTATAAAACAAATGCATCATAATTAAATAAATGTGTCATTATGAAGTAAACATGTCATAATTAAATAAATGTGTCATTATGAATTTAAAGCATTTAACTACACTGCAATTTGCTAAATTTATTCATGTTCATAGAAATGGATCATTAATGAAAAACAATTTTGAGTGAAACAGACTTTTATTATTATTTCACTGAATTAGACTCCAGCACACATCTAAAGACGGTAATATGACGAAGCGTGCCCGCCTCCTACCTCAGGTACAGTTTTAAAGCGCTTGTGATGGTCTTCACGTCCCAGTCCTCACACGTGGCCAAGTCCACTTCACTACTCTTTTCATCTGGAGAAACACAGGGAATCGTGAATGGGACATGACATCACCGCGAAAATGCTGTCAATCGCAATCATAAATCTGTGATTACACGACCCCAATTCCGAAAAAGTTGGGACGGTATGGAAAATGCTAATGAAAACAAAGAGGAGTGATTTGTAAATGTACTTTGACTTGTATTCAAACAAAAAAAAAAAACGTATAAAGACAAGGTATTTGATGTTTTTTCCTAATCAACTGCATAGATTTTTTTGAAGATAATCTTTTATTTTGAAATTGATGCATGCAACACGTTCCAGAAAAGTTGGGACAGGGGCAATTTAGGACTAATAGTGATGTGACGAGTTGAAATAAGAAGGTGATGTGAAAGAGGTGAGGCAATCGGTCTAATCATAGTATATAAGGAGCCTCCAAAAAAGTCCTAGTCCCTCAAGAGCAAGGATGGGTCGAGGCTCGCAAATCTGCCAACAGAATACAGGTGCATCTCAATAAATTAGAATGTCATGGAAAAGTTCATTTATTTCAGTAATTCAACTCAAATTGTGAAACTCGTGTATTAAATAAATTCAGTGCACACAGACTGAAGTAGTTTAAGTCTTTGGTTCTTTTAACTGTGATGATTTTGGCTCACATTTAACAAAAACCCACCAATTCACTATCTCAACAAATTAGAATATGGTGACATGCCAATCAGCTAATCAACTCAAAACACCTGCAAAGGTTTCCTGAGCCTTCAAAATGGTCTCTCAGTTTGGTTCACTAGTTAAGCCACAAACATTCATTGCCAAAGAAGCTGGCTGTTTACAGAGTGCTGTATCCAAGCATGTTAACAGAAAGTTGAGTGGAAGGAAAAAGTGTGGAAGAAAAAGATGCACAACCAACTGAGAGAACCGCAGCCTTATGAGGATTGTCAAGCAAAATCGATTCAAGAATTTGAGTGAACTTCACAAGGAATGGACTGAGGCTGGGGTCAAGGCATCAAGAGCCACCACACACAGACGTGTCAAGGAATTTGGCTACAGTTGTCGTATTCCTCTTGTTAAGCCACTCCTGAACCACAGACAACGTCAGAGGCGTCTTACCTGGGCTGAGGAGAAGAAGAACTGGACTGTTGCCCAGTGGTCCAAAGTCCTCTTTTCAGATGAGAGCAAGTTTTGTATTTCATTTGGAAACCAAGGTCCTAGAGTCTGGAGGAAGGGTGGAGAAGCTCATAGCCCAAGTTGCTTGAAGTCCAGTGTTAAGTTTCCACAGTCTGTGATGATTTGGGGTGCAATGTCATCTGCTGGTGTTGGTCCATTGTGTTTTTTGAAAACCAAAGTCACTGTACCCGTTTACCAAGAAATTTTGGAGCACTTCATGCTTCCTTCTGCTGACCAGCTTTTTGAAGATGCTGATTTCATTTTCCAGCAGGATTTGGCACCTGCCCACACTGCCAAAAGCACCAAAAGTTGGTTAAATGACCATGGTGTTGGTGTGCTTGACTGGCCAGCAAACTCACTACACCTGAACCCCATAGAGACTCTATGGGGTATTGTCAAGAGGAAAATGAGAAACAAGAGACCAAAAAATGCAGATGAGCTGAAGGCCACTGTCAAAGAAACCTGGGCTTCCATACGACCTCAGCAGTGCCACAAACTGATCACCTCCATGCCACGCCGAATTGAGGCAGTAATTAAAGCAAAAGGAGCCCCTACCAAGTATTGAGTACATGTACAGTAAATGAACATACTTTCCAGAAGGCCAACAATTCACTAAAAATGTCTTTTTATTGGTCTTATGAAGTATTCTAATTTGTTGAGATAGTGAATTGGTGGGTTTTTGTTAAATGTGAGCCAAAATTATCACAATTAAAAGAACCAAAGACTTAAACTACTTCAGTCTGTGTGCACTGAATTTATTTAATACACGAGTTTCACAATTTGAGTTGAATTACTGAAATAAATGAACTTTTCCATGACATTCTAATTTATTGAGATGCACCTGTAATCCAAGACTTTGAGAACAACATTCCCCAAAGCAAATCGGTAGGATTTTGAGCATTTCACCTTCTACAGTGCACAATATAATTAAAAGATTCAAGGAATCCGGTCAAATCTCGGTGCGTAAAAGGCAAGGCCGAAAACCACTTCTGAATGCGTGTGATGTCTGATTCCTCAGACGTCACTGTCTTAACTTTTTTGGTGTGTTGCAGTCATCAGTATATTTTATAAATTAATTTCACAAAGTAAAACATCAAACAATGTGTTAATAATGAGTTTTCCATATAGTACAGGGTGAACTGAATTTTCAAATGACTCTTTTTGTTTTTTTTGTTTTTTTTGCATTTTCCATACTGTCCCAACTTTTTCGGAATTGGGGTTGTAAGATCACATCAGATAATTAAACCTATGTTCATAATATTTTCATTTTCTAACATATCAATTGTGGAGCTTTCCTAGTACAGGAAATAGGTGTTCGTATGTAAGTAAATAAATTAATTAATAGATTTTGCATATTAAAGTTAGTTCTGAAAAATCAATATCAGTATTCTAAAGGTTTTAAGAAATGATGAACTAATAAATTCATTAATAAATGACATATTGTGCAGCTCTAATCACTTATTTGGGGAGGAAAAAATAAATAAATAAGAATTCCTGTTTTTTTTGCCCAGTTTGGGTGAACCTGTGCCCATGATAGCCTTAGATTCCTGTTCTTGGAGGTCATGACTGGAACCTGATGTGGTTTTCTGCATGTTTTGTGCATGCTGAGATGCTTTTCTTCTCACCACAGTTGTAAAGAGTGATTATACGAGTTACTATATCCTTCCTGGCAGCCCGAACCAATCTGGCCATTTTCCTCTGACCTTTCTTATCAATAAGACATTTCCACCCACAGAACTGTCACTCACTCATTTTTTTTTTCTCCCACAAAATTGTGTGTAAACTCTAGAGGCTGTTGTGTGTGAAAATCCCAGATGATCAGCAATTTCTGAAATACTCAGACCAGCCCTTTGATGTGAATATTAACTGAAACGCTTCACCTGTATCTGCATAATTTGACACATTGTGCTACTGCCACATGATTAGATAACTGTATGAATGTGCAGATGTTCCTAATAAAGTGCAAATTAATTAATTATATATTAAATATTGGCACCCTTGGTAAATATGAGCAAAGAAGGCTGTGGAAATTTGTCTTTGTTTAACCTTTTGATATTTTGTTTTAAAAAATTCACAAGAATACTCTGCTCTCATGGATATCAAGCAACTGCAAACACAACACAGGTTTATCAAAAAGAAAATATCTTTGTTAAATATAGGTATGCAACAATTATTGGCACCCTTTTAGTCAATACTTTGTGCTACTTTCCTTTGCCAAAACCTGACTGCCTCTGCCAGAAAGCTTAAAATGGGCCGTGGTTGGATCTTCCAGCAGGATAACGATCCAAAACATACACCACATACACACAAAAATGGTTTATTGACCGCAAAATCGAGGTCCTGCCATGGCCATCCCAGTCCCCTGATTTGAAACCTATAGAAAACCTGTAGGGTGAACTGTAGAGGAGAGTCCACCAGCGTGGACCTCGAAATGTGAAGGATCTGGAGAGGTTCTGTATGGAGGAATGGTCTCAGATCCCTTGCCATGTATTCTCCAACCTCATCAGGTATTATAGGAGAAGACTCAGAGCTGTTATCTTGGCAAAGGGAGGTAGCACAAAGTATTGACTAAAAGGGTGCCCATAATCGTTGCACACCTATATTTAACGAAGATATATTTTGTGTTTTCGCAATTGTTTGATATCCATGAGAGCAGAGTATTTTTGTGAATTTTCGGAACAAAAACAATTTTTCACAGCCGTCTTCGCTCATATTTACCAAGGGTGCCAATATTAGTGGAGGGCGCTGTATATAGATACACAGACAGAGAAGTTGGTTGTGATGAGCAGACCTGTGATCACATCCCATCAGAACTAGCTTGAGGTCTGACGAATTATCAAATTCACTCCTGCATACACCTCAAACATGTTGCGAGAACACAGGAAAAAGGGGGGAAAAAACATATAAACCTGAGTTTGCAACAACTGAGAGAGGCATAGAGGGAGAATAAGGCAGGTGTAAGTGTAAATGTGATAAAGAAAGAAAAAAACATCAGGAAGTGTGATAAAGAGCGAGAGACAGAAACATAAAAGCCGGAGATGAACAAAAACACAGGTATAAATCAGCAGGAACGCTCAGAGCTGCACTCTTTCCATGCAGAGCAACACGAACACTAACCGCTCGAAAATCAGGTCTAAAATGATCAAAACGACAATTTATTCATTTGCTACAATAAGTAAAATACATTCTTTTTATAAATTCCAGTCTAATCCAAGAACATTCATCACGATGACCTGTCTGAACAAAATGCCCCTCCCCCCCCACACACACACACATATTAAGCGCTATAACAAGGTGAAGCATTTTTGTTGCTACGTTAAGGCCCGAGTTTTAAATCCGGAGGATCCGACTAAAAAAAAAATAAAAAAACCCACACACACTTCAGATGTAAACGTGTGAGAATGCACTTTCTGGGGTGAAACAGAGGTGTCATATCGTTTTCAACTTCCGAGCAACTTTTGGTTAAGTGTCTCTGGTTTCACGGTACAACAGACGCATCTAACACATGCAAATGAAATGTCAGGAGTGCTTCGCTCCTTACAAATGTTCTTTAAGTCATGCTAAAGAGTTTAGAAAAATAAAAATAAAACATCTGAAATCCCGAGGCGCTGTTCAGAGTTGGGAAGTTCAACAGACGTGGCATGGAAACGTATATGCGAGGATCGAATAAGCTACAATCTAATATCTAATAGTGACGTACTGTACACTGTATTGAGAACAGACTGGTGTTAATGGTCATGAATAGTCCTAGTCATGTTGATTTGACGTCTTTATCTCTGCGCATTCGTCACGAGGGATCCACCCACGTCAACTGAGTGCCGTTTAGAAAAACCCTGAAACCTCAGAGGTATACAGAAGATCCTGATGATAATGAAAAAGGAAGCAAATTTTTTGCCCAGTGAACTAGAAGTTATAATCAGTGATTAGAGTAGGCGTGCCTTCCATATATTGAAGTCTTTAAGTAGGAAAAATGGAAGAATTTTTAAATAAGTCTTGTCAGAATTTGTTATCTAAGCTAGCTAGCATGTAACATGAGAGAACTTGAAAGGATTTCTGGAAAAAATTTGAAGTGGCCCAAAAAAAATAAATAAATAAAAATAAAACTAGTGCTATGGGGTTATGGACAGCAATATGACAGTACGGTATATCTTAGATAGGAATTTTTTTTTAAAAAAGGTTTTAGAGCTTAGACATTATTTTAATTGTATTATCATTACTTTTGGAAAAACAATTTTTAAAAAAATCATAATGAATTTATTACTAGTCGTCCACTTAAATGCTCTCTAGATTCATATACGCAATTCCCCCAGAGGTGGGTTTTCTTTACAATAGCAGCTTGTTAGCTTAAATAAGGATTCTTGGTGTTTCTTTGTTTTTTTTTTTGGTTTTGTGTCTTCCTGCACTATTCACTTTTCTAACCATTGCTTGGTTGGGGGGATAAAAAAAAAAAAAGGTTCGAGTTTGAGGGAGAAATCTGTACGAGGTCATGGTTTTGTTACAGGAGCCTCAGACTGAGCGAGAATGCTGTTCTGTTTTTATACACCATCAGGCACTTATTTACTTCAAGGAGTAAGTAAAAGGGTCTCGTTAAAACTCTTCACTGCTCTCCATATATTTAGCTAGCTCGCTAAGCTGCTGCCAGGTTTGTTTAGATTCGACATGCGTGTGGCATATATCAAGTGCTATCGGCTGTTGTGTAAGTCAGTTAAAATTTCAATAAGGTGACATACCGACTTCAGAAGGAAATGAGTCAAAATACGGAAACAAATCACGGCTAAGAAGCTATTCATGGTGACTTTAGGTGCTAACTATCTACCATAATACTATATCTATCAGGGAAACACACTACTGCAGGACCTTTAAGGGGTTCTCCGGAAGGACAACTGAAGAACCGTTACGGGATCTAGATCACAACCTTTTTTTGAGAGCTGATCTGAAAGGCGTGTCTCTTTGTCGTGTTCCTCAAACCATTGCTGAACAATTTTTGCTGTGTGTCAGGGTGCATTATCCTGCTGAAAGAGGCCACTACCATTAGGGAATACAGTTGCCATGACGGGGTGTAGTTGGTCTGCAACAATGTTTAGGTAGGTGGTACGTGCCAAAGTAACATCCACATGAATGCCAGGACCCAGGGTTTCCCAGCAGAACATCGCCCAGAGCATCACACTGCATACCAGGAACACCACACAAGACCTGCTGATTTGGAGATGCTCTGACCCAGTCATCTATCCATCACAGTTTGGCCCTTGCCAAAGATCCCATTTTTCCTGCTTCCAACACATCAACTTCGAGAACTGACTGTTCACTTGCTGCCTAATATATCCCACCCTTGACCGGTGCCGTTGTAACGAGATAATCCATGTTATTCACGTCACCTGTCTGTGGTTTTAATGTTATTGCTGATCGGTGTATGGGCTCGAACGACACCCATCGGGTTGCACTCTTGTTTTGCGGACGGCTGACGCCATATCGCAGGCTGGAGTCAATCATAAAAAGTTAAATGGCCGATACTGTGGTTAGGACGGTGATAATGGTTGTTTAATTCAAGGGTGGACGGGTTCAGGACGCAGCAGGAACTTGGGGAGCGTGCCGATTCAACCAACCGATTAGAATTCAGTGCACAGGGCCACTGGCTGGGGTAACGTCTGCAGGAGAAAGCGAAGAGGCAAGCAAGAAAGAGAATGAAGGAGAGAAAGAGAGAGAGAGAAAGGGTAAAGAGTGTAGGAGGGGAAAAAAAATCTGAAAAGTGTGAAAGTAAGGTGGAGACTACAAACACAGGCAGAGCAAGAGGGATAGCTCTGAGCTGAAACGAGAAAGTGACTGCAGGATAGAGGGGAAATAAGAAAAAGAAGGAAAACCAGCAGAGAGCAGGTGGAAATCTGATTGCTAGCCTGGAGCCAAGTGTCACCGACAAGGACAGGACAGTGGGACAGAGGAATAGAGACAAAGAAGGAGAAAAACACGGCCCAGACGGGAGAGTCGTCTGAATGCCAATGAGACCGAGATGAAATTTTGGCTTCGGGCCCAAAACTTCTCAGAGTCAGAGTTCTTAAGCAGAGTCCGGGATGAAATGTACAGGCATGTACGCTCTTGTACTTCAGCCCTTGAATCCATTAAATTCTTAAATCTGATTGGTTAGAAGGTGTTGATTAATATTCTATAACAGCAGCTTTGTCAGTAGCACAGCTCCAAACTACAGGTTTATATTAATGCAGTCATTATAATAATTGTTTACATAACAACAACTTACACAGGGTAAGCAGATAAATAGAAAAAAAAAAAAAAAAGTGTGTAATTGTTGATATGACGTGTTTTGATGTTTATTTAACCTTGTCTACATTTGAAAGGAGTCTCCAGTGTCAGTGCTTTGTAACAAGCAGAGAACTTGATGGTGGTTTCTCTGTATAATGAAAAGCTTCACGTTTTTTTTTTTGTCTAATGTAACTGAGATCAGGAACTAACTTGTGTCATGGACGTTCCACAACGTTATATGTCTTTAAAAAGTGTTAATAAATAAACAATTGTTAATTGCAGAGTTAATGGACGATAAGCTGTGTTTAGAACACACTTTATCCTCTGCCCCTAGCGTCATAGAAACTGTGACAAGTTTTGGGTAGGAAGTTGTGAAGTTTGGAGCATGATCTCTCTGTTATAACTGATTTATTGAAGTGTATTACGAAAACATTCACATGCCTATACATTTTTATGAATAATTCTACTAATATCCATAATTAATGCATTATAACATGACATAAACACACAGTTACTATACTATAAACATATGGCCTACGTTACTGAATTATTTTTCTTAATACTTTATTAAGAAATCGACACGCCATGTTAATTTTATTTATACAGTAATAAGTTCATAGTGAATTAACCAGAACCCGAGACTTATCTGTCCAGCTTTTCATTGCACTGCATTGTGGGAAACAGCTTAGGAAGTAGTACATCACCTAAGATATTGTAGCATACTGGTAAGTAATATTATTACAGTTGTTAGTGTACTGTGTGCACATGACCCCTAGCCTATAAATGCTGTTATAACGGTAAATACACACTCTATTATAGACAGTGTGAGACTGTAACTTACCGATCATTAGACTGAGGAGCTTCTGCACCTTGGAGCTGACCCCGACCACTCTGTACAAGCCCTGGTCATTGATCCCTGCACACATCCATCACAACACACTGATCAGCGCTCAGCTCTTACTAACACACTCCCTGAAGAGCTGTCCATTTCCCAGCCGTGTCCCAGCAAAGAAGTGTGTTTGACTCTGACCCAGGCACAACAGGTGCACAGCGAGGCCTGAGGAAACCGTGAGCTCGGTCTGCCCTCTAGTGTTCAATCACACGAGTGCAGATTACAATAACTTGCCCACCATGCATAAATTATTTATTATTTATAAATATGATTTTAAAAAAACATTAGGTTTAGTGCCAGAGGGCGTCATTTTTTATTAACCATCTAAATTTGTAAATGTGTAAAGGAGAAATATATATATATATATATGCGGCTGTACATTAACACCGGTACAGTTTGCTATTTTGAAAACACGTTTTGTCTTTGAGGAGTAAAACCGAAATCATGGAGCTGAGCTGTAATAATCCCCGGATCAGGTGAGCGCTGTGTAGATCATGTCTTTTCTTATCTGAGTGAAGGTTGTTGGTGTGAAACAACCAGTGAGGATGGAGAGCGCTGACTCACTGAGAGCAGCGCTATGTGGTCTGGTTGACCATCATATCATTATGGATTTAGAATAATAATAATAAAGTGAAGTAAACACACATTACAGCAGTGTTTACGGCTTTACCTCTCGCCTCAATAGCGCTGATTGAATTCCTCACAAAATCCACGCCCACGTCGTCCAGCTGTGCATCGACTGCAGAGTAACGAACAAGAAAGCTTGTATTCAATTCACTTCTCTACACATTACTGAGCACGGAATGATTATTCTAAACAGGATTAGAATAAAAATCGTTCAAATGTGCAAAAGTTGGCACACCCTCAGAAGAAAAATAATATAAGAACATCATAAGACATTCAGTGGGTTTTTTTTTGTTTGTTTCTTCATTATTATAAGCAACAAAAAATGGCCAAATATTGTATGTAAGATATTAATCGTGAAAATAAAAAGCTATAAATCTGCATCTTTCTAAAGGTGATAGAAATATTCTCCAATAATGTGCACGCCCAAATATCAGCATCCAAACCCTCTGTATTTTTTCTAAAATGCAATCAAAACAAAAATCTGTGATTTGTCAAGTCTCTTGAAACTTTGATTAACTGACAAAAGTACAAAGAAAAGATATTCAATGTTTTCACTGACCAACTTAATTGTACTTTGTAAATATAAACATGATACCTTCAACACACTCAAAAAAAAAAAAAAAAAGTTGGGACAGAGGCAAAATAAGACTGAAAAGTTTATAGAATATTCATGTAACACCATTTTGGAGGATCAGATTAATTGGTAACAGGGGAGGGTATCAGGATTGGGCATAAAAGGAGCATCCACCAAAAGCTCAGTCTTTGCAAGCAAGGATGGGTCATGACTCACCACTTTGTGCCAAACGTCCTGAGAGAATTGTCAGTCAGTTCAAAAAGAATATTGCTCGACGCAAGATTGCAAAGAATTTAGGTCTTTCACCATCTACAGTGCATAATATTGTGAAAAGATTCAGGGAATCCGGAGAAATCTCACAGCGTAAAGGGCAAGGCCGGAAACCACTGTTGAATGTGCGTGACCTTCGAGCCCTCAGGTGGCATTGCCTGAGAAATCGTCTTGCTACTGTGATAAATATAACCACATGGGCTCAGGAGTACTTCGGAAAACCGTTGTCACTTAACACAGTCCGCTGCTGCATCCAGAAATGCAACTCTATTATGCAAGGAGGAAGCCACACATCAACTCTATGCAGAAACGCCACCGAGTTCTCTGGGCCCGAGCTCATCTCAGATGGACTGAAAGGCAGTGGAAACGTGTGCTGTGGTCAGATGAGTCCACGTTTCAGCTTGTTTTTGGGAAAAACGGATGTCGAGTTCTCCGGGCCAAAGACGAGAAAGACCAAGCAGACTGTTACAAGCGAAAGGTGC